>PVKS010003943.1:0-55936 GCA_004027875.1 Aplodontia rufa
AAAAAAAAAAAAAAAAAAAAAAAAAGAGAGAGAACCAAACAAACCCAAAACATCAATCTCATGCCTTTGCCTTGGTTAATCTTTATCTGGGCGGGATTTTTTTTTAATTTTTTTTTTGCGTGATATTTGGGATTAAACCCAGGTGCGCTTTACTCCTGACCTACACACCCCTACTTTCTTTCCTTTTTTTTAAGACATGGTCTCGCTAAAGTGACCAGTCTGGCCTTGAATTTGCCATCTTCGTGCCTAGGCAACCCGAGTTTCTGGGATTCCGGGTGGCGCCACTCCTCTGGGCTAACCATTGTATCAAATCTTCTCAAGCTCAAAGTGGTAACTTTTGTTTCCCTTTGTGGTGCTGGGGCCTGAACTCTGGACCTTGAGCATACTAAACAAACGCTCTGCCACTGAGTTACATTCCCAGGCCAGGAACCCTTTCTCTTAAACCTCTTGCAACAGTGTTAAAACACAGTCCACACACGCGCGCGGAAGCAGAAGCCCAGCGCGTGCGCACCGTACACTCGGCCTTTCGGCTCCTCCTTTTTTCTTTGGAGCGTGCGCACAAAGAAAGACAAAGCTGGAGAAAGTGACCAAGCAGTCATTCAGGCGCATGCTCATCCCTGACTTGCCCAAGCACGGTGATGAAGTGGGTGTGGCCTGGCAGGGCGGCGGAAGTCCAATCGGAGGAAGGGAGTGCGGTTCCTCCCTCCCCACGATTGGCTTACACTCCGTGTTGAGGGGCGGGAGAAGGGAGGGAGGCGGGCGGGGGCGTGGCGGGGAAGTGAATAGAGCGTTCATCTCATTCTGCGCAAGCGCAAGGAAGTGACCAGGAGGGGGCGTGAGAGAGTGGTGCGGAATGTGGAAGCCCTGATGCGCTGGCGAGCGCGAGTGGGGTCGCCAGCTTTGACGCCTGCGCCGTGGTCCTCGAGCCCCGCGCGCGGCGGGCGGGTGCCGGGTGCGCCTGCGCAGAACACGGCGGCGGCGGCGGCGGCGGCGGCGGCGGCGGCGGCGGCGGCGGCGGCAGGGGGAGGTGGAGGCCGTGGAGCGGCAGCGGCAGCGGCGGGTCCCGGGACCGAGGCAGCAGCGGGGGCGGCGGCAGGCGGAAGCTGAGGTGACGAAGGCAGCAGCGGCGGCGGCCGTTCCCCTCACGGTGGCGGAGACCAAGGCGGCGGCGGCGGACGGGGAGCGGCCCGGCCCCGGCCCCCTGCTCGTTGGCTGTGGCAGGGCCGCCGTGGGGCCGGCCCGGCTCCCGCCCCCTGCGGCTCCCCCTCCGGCTCCTCCTCCGGGGAGACGCCGGGGGCCCGGCCCGGCCCGCACACAGAGCGCTGCTTCAGCCGCCGCCGCCGGAGTCGGAGGCGGTGGCGGCGCCATGGGCGGCCTGTCCTCTGGGGGGGATGTGGAGCCGGGACTGCCGGTCGAGGTGCGCGGCTCCAACGGGGCCTTCTACAAGGTGAGGCTGCGCGCCGACCTGGGACACCCTCTTTGGTCCCCTCCCCCAGCCCGAGCAGGGAAGAGTAGGGCGGGATTGAGCTTCTGTGGCTCAGACCTGACCCTTAGAACCTTCGACCCACGCTCCCACCCGCAGCCCTCCTATTCTTATTTTTGACCTCTCTGTTACACCTGTTTTTACACCCAGTTTCCAGAGAATG
Source organism: Aplodontia rufa (assembly GCA_004027875.1). Taxonomy (NCBI): domain Eukaryota; kingdom Metazoa; phylum Chordata; class Mammalia; order Rodentia; family Aplodontiidae; genus Aplodontia; species Aplodontia rufa. Next base: position 1,647 of record PVKS010003943.1, read on the forward strand.
GACATCAGGGCATTGTGCCTGGATGGGCGCCCCTCGCCCCTCGTGATAAACCTCTTTACCCAGCTTCTAATTGACTTTTCTTGTTTCCTAGTGGAAAGACATACATACCTTAGCCCTTAATCACACCGTCCCTACAGTGCAAGCACATGGAGAATTTTCTTTCTTCTCCCACATAACCCCCTTGGGAAGGCCCTCTGTCCCATATTAGATCCTTTAATCTTCCTCAGGGAGTCCTCTTCCTACTGGCTCTGGAACACTCACCCCACTTTCATCTTAGATTTCTGATCCCAGCCCAAGGAGAAACGGTCAAAATCCATTCATGACATTTGACATCTTTGGGCTCAAGTTATGTCAATCAAGTTGCTTCCCAGCCATCCATAAAGTGAATCCTTTTTACAAGTCTGTCACCCATCACACCTTTATTCCAAGGCCAGCTGGTCTACCATTCTATTCTGGACTGGATTGTATTTGATATCTCACTTTGACCTCAGATACGTTTAGATCATTCATATAGTTTCTTCATCTTGAGAACATAAGCTTCATGTTCATGATTTCTTAAAAGGAATCTCACCAGGATCCCTTAGGTTTATCTTTTTCAGGATTTCCACTTTTGGAAGATCTTTGACCAGTTCTCCTAGTTTTGAATCTAATAGTCTTTGGAAGGAGACAGGGACAGTCTTTCAGAGACCCTTAGTTATTTCAATTTCTCCCTTGCCCAGGATTTTGTGCCTTTGAAATCCTTTTCCTACCACCATTTTCTAGGACATTCTTCCTCTCTTATAGATTATGTCAGACAGACTGACCCTCCCCACACCTCAGTATTGAGGAGTTGAACCCAGGACCTTACACTTGCTAGTCAAGTGCTCTACCACTGAGCTACAACCCAGCCCTTTTATTTTAGATGAGGTCTCCCCAAGTTGCCCAGGCTGACCATGAACTTGAGATCCTCGTGCAGCAGACTTTCCAGTAGCTGGGATTATAGGCATGTGCCACCACTCCTGGCAGAGAAACTTCTTGCCTCCCAGGCATTTTTCTTATGTGACTGATGGAATTCAGAACTTTTTTTTGGACTTTATTCTCTAGAGTTGCCCCACACTTTCTGGTTTCTGTCTTTATTTTTTCATGTCACCCTGAGAAGCCAGAGAAAAGATGCATCCTCATAGCATCAGGTATGAGGAGAATGGCCCCCTTTCCTTCAGTTTTCTCTGGTTGTTTTCTATTTTATTCTTTTTTTTCCCCAAGGCTGAGGATCGAACTCTGGACCTTGCACATGCTAGGCAAGCGCTCTGCCACTGAGCTAAATCCCCAACCCCTGTTTTCTCTTTTGATAGACTTTTCTATCTTATGCTCTTGGAAATGACTTTTTTTCTGACTCTTCTGTGAAATCATGGAAGTCTTAGGTGGAAAGCATTTGTATTTGCCACTGGGGCAGATGGTTTCTTCCCCTCACTTCAGTTGATAAGTTCATTGTAGTCCTTTTTGTTTTACTCACTCTAAATGCCTACCCATTTGCCTTACTTCCCTCACCAAATTTCTTTGTATGCAGCGTCTGTGGGTACCCGTATTATCTACACTGCTTCTTTTAATTCAAGTCTTTGGCTTTTTATCATTATAGTCTCTATTTCTGTGTAATCCCCAGGAATCACTGTATTCTGTTTCTAGCTGAAGGAAGCTCCCAGCTGATTTCTTCTCATTTTCTGCATACTTTCCTAACTCTTGGGACTTTTTCTTCTAGCTAGGCTGCTTCCATAACATCTCTGTTTTCTTTGGCAAAAACTCTCTTAATTCCTTTCTGGTTCTGATAGAGCACATTTGTCTCATATCCTGTTCCCCCAACTTGCATTACCTTTGTTGAAATAACCTTCATAAAATGTTAGCCCCTTTACCCCCAGTGACTTGTCCTTTATCTGGATCCATCTCATCCGCAAATTCTGACTTCAGAGAAGAGTGATTCTCAGATTGAGTCTAAGACCAAGGCATGATGTTTGCTTTTGTTCTAGGAAGCATGGTAGCCTTGCACAGCTGGGCAAGATTGGTATCCAGTTCAGGCTGGGAAGTGACATTATTTCCTATTCCATATATGAGTATCCAACAGAAAGTATGTCTGAATCTTTCCCTTTTCTCCTGTGGGCTATGGTAATGATAAACTTGAGAGAATAAGGGCCAAGGTAGGGTTTGGAGTTGAGCCTAACGTCAGGTAATGTGGATTTTGGCCAGGTAATGTGGATTTTGTGTTCTGGCCACCTTAGCATTTTCTGCTCCATGATTGAGTTAAAAACAATAAATCTCTAGATTCAGACTAATCTTTCTTCAATTCTCTGGGCCATACAGATAGTTATCCATTTTGACCTTGCTACTGATTTAATATTCATGACTCAGCAAACTTTGGTGTGGTCAAGGAGTATTTACATTGCTTCTAGAACCATAAATTTGGGGAGCTCTCTTTTTCCTCCAATAGAATTGGGTCCTATTTTTATTTTCTTCCAGGACAGATGGCAGATCTGGGATCTAAGTTATTTTGTAACTATTCTACTAATCCTTCCTTTCCTACCAGGATTTTTTTTTTCTTTAAGTGTACTCTTCTAAATCAAATATCTATTCACCTTCCAGAACAGTTATCCTACTTTCTAGACCATGCCTAGATATCCCAATTCTTATTCATTCCTCTTTATGTTTTTTTTTTAATTGTTGTTGTTATTTTTGTTTTGTTTTTTGCAGAGCTGGGGATTGAACCCATAGCCTCACACATACTAGGCAAGCACTCTACCACTGAGCTACAAATTTAGTCTTCATTCTCTCTTTTTTTTTTTTTTTCATGTTGACACTAGGGCTTGAACCCAGGAGTATCTTATCGCAGTTACATCCCAGCTCATTTTATTTTCTATTTTGAGACAGGGTGTTACAAAATTGCTTTGGGCCACACTGAGTTGCTGAGGCAGGCCTCAAACTTGTGATCCTCCTGCTTTAGCCTCCTGAGTTGCTGGGATTACAGGCATGTGCCATTGAGCCTGGCCCTCATTCCGTTCTTTCTTTCTTTTCTTTTTTGTTTTTTTGTAAGAGAGAGAGAATCAGTTTATTTTATTCAATTGGCCTTTGTTTCTCCGACACTTAGTTGTGCATGTGTTGCCAGGATTTAAATCCAGGTCCTTGCATATGCCAGGCAAGTACTCCAACCACTGAGCCACTGCTCCAGGCCCTCAACAGTTTTTGCCCAGACGCATCCTGCTTTTTTCCTGGAACTTATTTCTTCTTTTGACAGCTCAGGATTAGAAGAGGGTACAGGTGGGGACCAATTTCATGTCTTCTTACTTAAGAAAGCAGAAGTACCTAGAAACCTAGAATGCTTTTCTTTTGCCTGCCTGGTGGTGCTAGACCTCAGAAGACAAAACCAGCGTATGGTGTGGCCGCTGACTCAAGTTATCTTCTGGATCTGGATGGTTTTCTAACAGACTTTGCTCACCTACCCTTGCCTTTACTTGCTAATTTTTCCAGAGAGCATAGAGTGAGCCGGACTTGGAGTTCATTTTCTTCCACTGATACTCTCAAAGGAAAAAAAAGAATCCATTATCTGGGGCTAATGGGTAGAATTAAAGAGCAGAGACAGAGACAGGATTGGAATGTGAAATTGGGGAAAGACCTTCTTTTGGAGAATTTGAAGGAAAAAAGACCCTGGAGATATATGGGTGAGTGACATTTAGTTGACCTGCTCAATGATGTGAGGGCTGACTCCATTCTGAAGTTTAGCATTTCTGCTGTGAAAATCATGGTATTGGAAAAAAATAATAATGCTACTCACCCTGTGAGCCAACACCAACATGGATGAGAATTGGATTAAAGCTAGTGGAGTAATCGTAAAAGAGTATGTCTAAGAGTATAAATCTCTTCATAAAAGAGGTAGGCAGGTGATTTTCCTCTCTTAGTTCTTTTCTACCTCCTCCTGTCTCATCCCTAAAATGTTTTAAGAATATGTAACCCTTGTCTTGATAACCTACTAAGGCTTAGATGTAGGCATTTTGGGTAAAGAATTTGACAAAGTCAGCTAAAGAGATAGGTTGAAATATTTCTAGAAGTCCAGACAGACTGTCATAAAGAAGAAAAGAAGGCCAGGTGCAGTGGCACATCTGTAAACCGAGTAACGCAGGAGGATTGCAGATATGAAACCAGCCTCAGTAACTTGGTGAGGGCCTATCCAAAAAAGAAAAAAGAAAAAGCACAGTGGCACACGCCTATAATCCCAGCAACTCAGGAAACTGAGGCCGGAGGATACAAGTTCAAGGCCAGCTTTAGAAATTTAGGTTCTGTCTCTAAAAAGGGCTGGGGATATAGCTCAGAGGTAAGTGCCCCTGGGTTCAATTTCTAGTACCAAAGGAAAAAAAATAAAGGCCTGGAGGTATATGTTAGTAGTAAAGGGCCCCCTGGGTTTAATCCCAGTACCAAAAAAAAAAAAAAAAGGAAAAGAAAAGAAATATCTCAGATGTAAAGCATATGCTTAACATGTGCAATATCCTGAGTTCAATTCCCAGCACCAAAAAGAGGGGATAGGAATAAAATAGTGGTTGTGGGAGGAAGGAGGATGATACTTAGGAATAAACTAAGGAAAGAATCCTAAAGGGATTCCTTACTATCTAACCTAGTAAGGAGTGAGTTCCTCAGAAGACTGGTTAGAGACTGGTAAGAGTAGATATTGATTCTGAATAAAGAGGATTGATAAGGCATTTCTTGGAAAAGAGAATGTTAGAGAAAGGTAAAGCTTGGTCAAGAAAGGAACCTAGACAGTGCAGTGGTGCATGCCTGTAATTCCCAGTGACCTGAGAGGTTGAGGCAGGAGGATCACAAGTTCAAAGCCAGCCTCAGGAACTTCACAAGGCCCTAAGCAACTTAGCAAGACCCTGTCTCAAAAAATAAAAAATGGGCTGGGGATGTGACTGAGTGGTAGAGCACCCCTGGGTTCAATCCCTGGTACCCATCCCCACCCCACCCCCCAAAAAAAAAAAGAAAAAAGAATGCAGAAGTAGTAGCTACTACATGCCTTCGACAGTAGTAGACCCTATCTTGCTAAATAGGGGCTGGGGATGTGTGTCTCTGATAGAGTGTTTGCCTAGCTGTATGTGAAGCCAAGAGTTCAATCCTCGGTACATACCTCCCTCACACAAAAAAATCCAACAACCACTGAGTGGTTTTACATCATTCTATGATTTTTTTTTTTTTTAAGAGAGTCCATTTTATTTTTTCATTTGGTTTTTTTTTTCCTGCACTTGGTTGTGTATGTGGTGCTGGAATTTGAACCCAGGTCCTCACGCATGCCAGGCAAATGGTGTACCTCTGAGCCACCTCTCCAAACCACTATGATAATTTTTTGACAGAAGTGACAGAGAAGGAGTAGGCTGTTCAACAAATGGTTCTGAAACAACTGGATATCTATAGATAAATTAAGTTTGATCAGTACTTTAGTACAAAAGTTAGCTCAAGGGGCTAGAGTGGTGGCTTAGCGGTTCCGGCATTTGCCTGGCACTGGGATGCTCAAGGACACTGGTTCAAACCCCAGTACCACGTATACAACAAAGTGTCAGACCAACATAGGCCACATGAAAAACTAAATAAAACTTGATTCTTTCTCCCTCTCTCTCTCACTATCCTTCTCTCTTAAAAACAAAACAAAACAAAACCAAAAAAACTTGAAAGGGTAGCTCAAAACACATTATGGATCTAAATATAAAACAAAACTAAAACTTTCAGAGGAAGCCTAGAAAACCTGTGTGAACTTGGATTAAACAGATTTCTAGAATGAAACCAAAAGCACTGTCAATAAAGGAACAATTCAAATAGAATTTTATAAAAATTAGAAATCCCTAATTTTGAGTATGTGAAAAATAGGGAAAGCAGAAAAATTGGGAGTGTAGGGTTGAACAAATAGTTTTGGTCTCAGGGAGAACATAGAAAACATGAGATGAACCAGCCACTCAATAATCCCAGATCCTTTTAATAGTGATCTTTAGGGTTGGGATCTTCTATAGATTTTATTTTCAAATTCAACAATCATTCAATCAATTCATTCAAAAATCAGTCTTTTTTTGTATTTTAAAGAGGGACAGTGAGAGAATTAGTTTTTTAAAGAGAGGGACAGGGAGCTGGAGCGGTGGCTCAGCGGTTTCGGCGCTTGCCTGGCAAGCACGAGGACCCGGGTTCAAACCCCAGCACCACGTACACAACTGAGTGTTGGAGCAACTAAGGCCATGTGAAAAAGTCAATAAAGTTGTTCCTCTCTTTCTCTGTCTCTCTCACTGTCCCTCTCTCTTTAAAAAAAAAAAAAAAAAAAAAAAAAAAAAAAAAAAAAAAAATAAAGAGAGGGACAGGTGCTGGAGTGGTTTCTCAGTGGTTATGGCGCTTGACTGGCATGTGCAGGGACGTGGGTTCAAACCCCAGCACCATGTACACAACGAACTGTCTGAGCAATGAAAGCCACATGAAAAACTAAAGTTGATTCTCTCTTTCTCTCTCACTGTCCCTCTTAAAAAAAAAAAAAATACAGAGGGACAGTGAGAGAAATTTTATTTAGTTTTTCATGTGGACTTCATTGCTCTGAGACTTTGTTGCATACATGGAGCTGGGGTTTGAACTCGCGTACTTGTGTACGCCCGGCAAGCACTGTAACCACCACTTCAGCCCTGAGAATTCGTTTTATATAGTTTCTCATGTGGCTTTCATTGCTGTTGCTCTGACACTTAGTTGTGTACTTGGTGCAGGGGTTTAAACTCACTGGGGAAGCTAGACTTCTCTCTTTTAGCAGGTCCTGATGCCCTCTAGGTGTTCCAGGATAGCCTCATACTGTCTCATGGGATATTCTTAGCCTTGCTGAATGTTGTTGGTATTTTAATTGAACTCTGGCAGGCTGTTCAACACAACAGGAGGTAGACAGATAGGGAGCCAGAGTAGACCACCAGTTTACAGGCTGTTCTGTTGTAGGTGGTACTTACTCTTCTACTTAATTTGCATTTTGTTTGCATCTTATTTCTGTATTTTGCCACATATATCTCTTTCCATGCTAGTATCATTTTCTTTTCTTTATTCTTTTTTTTTTTTTAAGAGAGAGAAGGACAGTGGGAGAGGGAGAGAGAGATTGAGAATCATTTTTTTTTTTTTTTAAAGAGAGAGGGACAGTGAGAGAGACAGAGAAAGAACTTTATTTAGTTTCTCACATGGCCTTCGCTGCTCCAACACCCAGCCGTGCACATGGTGCTGGGGCTTGAACCCGGGCCCTCGCGCTTGCCAGGCAAGCACCGAAACCGCTGAGCCACCGCTCCAGCCCAGAGAATCAATTTTTATTGAGGTTTTCACATGGCTTTGGTTGCTCTGACAGTTGTGTACGTGGGTGCTGAGGTTTGAACCCGTGTACCTGCACATACTGGGCAAGCACCTGTAACCGCTGAGCCACTGCTCCAGCCCCCCATATCATTTTCTTTTCTATCTCACTATTCATATTCTTTTTTTTTTTTTCCAGGGCTGAGGACTGAACTTGGGGCCTTGCGCATGCTAGGCAAGCGCTCTGCCACTGAGCTAAATCCCCAGCCCCTCACTATTCATATTTTTTTCCTAGTGTAGCTTTTCTAACCCTGTCTTCAGACTGTTTGTGGTTCCACCTTAAACTCTAGTTTAAGGGTTTCAAGCGTTGCTATTCCCATGATGGCTAGAGTGTTGGTGAAATGTCATTTTATATTTTTTTCTTTTTTCTAAAATTCATTTTAGGGCTTTGTGAAGGATGTCCATGAAGACTCCGTCACCATCTTCTTTGAAAACAAGTAAGACCTTGGGAATAGAGAATCCAGCATACTAGGTCGTAGAAGGAGAGTGGAGAAGAGGGGGCGGCTGAGTCCTAAGAGGCATGAAATAGGTAGGGGAGAGCCAGGGGTTTGGGTGGGTAACCTTTATGGATCCAACGAGAGGAAAAGGATGAGAATTTGGTGAGGGTGGGGACATTTGCTAGATTCTTTCAGGAGATAGAAGAAGACATCTCTATGGAACAAGGCCTAGAGTTTAGCTTCCATTTAATAGGGAAGGTAGAAATCACCTAGCTGAGGCAGTACCCCATTCTGAAGACATGAGCAAACACATTAGTCTGGATAGCTTTCATAATGCATTCTTGCTGGGCATGTAATCCCAGCAACTCAGAGACTCAGGCAAGAGGATCTCAAGTTCAAAGCCAGCCTCAGCAATTTAGTGAGTTCCTAAGCAATTTAGCAAGACCCTGTCTCAAAATTAAAAAATAAAACGGGCTGGGGATGTGGCTCAGTGGTTAAAGTGCCCCTGGTACCAAAAAAGAAGAAGAAAAAAGTCGTAACACTTTCTTTTGCAGCTGGCAGAGTGAGAGACAGATTCCTTTTGGGGATGTTCGGCTACCACCTCCAGCTGACTATAATAAGGAGATCACCGAGGGGGATGAGGTGGAGGTAAGGACAGGGGAGTTCACCCTTTCTCAGGATCCTAGGCTTTTCTCTGGTTGGTTTGTGCTTCTTCCCCAGCTGAGCCATAGTACCCAGTCATATAGCCTTTGGGGAAGTAGAGTACAGCAGTTCCTTTTCCATCAGAGGTGTGATCCCCCAAACTCAGGGAACTCCCCCAGATGCAGGGGGATTAATTTTTCTTCCATTTGCAATAATAGCATCTAAAATCCACTGCTGTTGGGTGTGGTGGTATGGCCTGTAGTCCCAGCAACTTGGGAAGCTGATGGAATAGGATTGAGTCCAGAAATTTGGGGCCAGACTGGGTATCTCCTTAAATAAATCAATAATCTCTTTAAAAAACAAAAAACTCACTGCCCTCTGATTTTAGTTAGCAGCCTTTTCCTCTGGTTTATTTATCCTTTGTTTAGGATGCATCCCAAGTATCTTAATGCTTATTCCATTCTTGATGTTTTGGGATGGTCTTCAGTGTCTTTTTGATTTCCAACCTCTCTTCAGGTTTATTCTCAAGCCAACGAACAGGAACCTTGTGGCTGGTGGCTGGCCCGTGTACGGATGATGAAAGGAGATGTGAGTGATTGTGAAGGCCTTTGGAGAACTTTTTGAAACCAGTGGTTATTCAGTCACAGAAAGGTAGGAGATAGATGTTCATGCCATCCACAACTTCTTTTTTCCCTCAACCAGTTCTATGTCATTGAATATGCTGCCTGTGATGCAACCTACAATGAAATCGTCACCCTGGAACGACTTCGGCCAGTTAATCCCAATCCCCTTGCAACCAAAGGCAGCTTCTTCAAGGTTACCATGGCTGTGCCTGAGGATCTGAGAGAGGCGTAAGTACTGGGGAGGTTGGGAGTGGAAGACCTTTGCAGCCCTAATCTTTGTCCTTATTTCTCCCAGGCCCACTTCCATTTTTTTAGTCTTCTCTGCTGTTCGCCTGGTCCTCTTACAGCTCATTTTGCCTTGTGGGCCCATGGCCCATCTGTTTCCCATCCCTGTTCTTTTTTTTTTTTTTTTTTTGTAAAGAGAGAGGGACAGTGAGAGAGACAGAGAAAGAAACAACTTTATTGAGTTTTTCACATGGCCTTGCTCCAACATTTAGTTGTGTACGTGGTGCTGGGGTTTGAACCCAGGTCCTTGTGCTTGCCAAGGACCGCTGAGCCACCCATCGCTCCAGCCCCCATCCCTGTTCTTTAACTGTGGTCTCTTCTCTCTTTTTTTCTGCTTTTTCTCCCCTGAACCTCTCTTTGACCTCTGTCTGATGTCCTCTGAGTACCTTCCTCTTCCTTGCAGCTGCTCCAATGAAAATGTCCATAAAGAATTCAAGAAAGCACTGGGAGCCAATTGCATCTTTCTCAACATCACAAATAGTGAGCTCTTTATTCTGGTGAGTTTATTGTGCCTGAATTTCACATAAATCCTTTGAACCATTTTCTCTTTTACCCCCTTTGTAGAAAGGGAGGAGCCAAATTATGCTTATATTTATTTGTTAGAATTTATTGCTCCAGACCCCTACAGGCATGGGTAGCCTTACCCCTCCTTATTCTTCTTCATGTATAATCCTAATTTTGTTTTCTCTGTGGTGCTAGGGATCCAAACCAGGGCCCTCTACATCCCAGGCAAGCACTGTACCATTGAGCTGCAACTCAGCCCTTAGTGCTTTTTACCTCGTAATCATCTTGAAGTCTGGGTTGCGGACTCTTTCTTGGATATTTGGAATTTCAAAACTAGACTGGCAGGTGTGGTGGAACATGCCTGTAATCTCAGCAACTCAGGAGGCAGAGACAGGAGAATTGCAAGTTTCAGGCCAGCCTGGGAAATTTAGTGAGACCTCGTCTCAAAGTAAATAAAAAGGGTTGGGGATGTAGCTCAGTGGTAGAGAGTACCCTTGGGTTCAGTCCCCAATACCAAAAAAAGAAAGAAAGAAAAATAGACTTGTACATTTCACCAATACTTGCTCCTTGCTTGCTGTCTAAAACCACTGCTCTTAGGTACCCAGTTGTTTGGGTCTTGTGAGACTAACAATGATTTTCCTCTTGCCCAGCTTCATTTCTTAACTTCTGCCCTTTTCCAGGGACTCAGATAGTCTGATTTCCAGCCCTGGTTCTTCCCTAGCATGTGTGCACAGTCAGTTTTAGGATTTCCCATTGGTTTCTTCCCAGTCAACCACAGAAGCCCCTGTGAAGCGGGCATCTCTCCTGGGTGATATGCATTTCCGAAGCCTGCGTACCAAACTGTTACTCATGTCCCGCAATGAAGAGGCTACCAAGCACCTAGAGGTAAGTTTTGGTTCCTCTTCCTCCTCCTGAATGGTATTGTCCCCTTCCTTCCTGCTCCATCCTCCATTCATTTTCTTCTGTTCATGGAACAAAAACACTAAAGCTGTTCCTAACTGTTAAACTGGGATCAGCTATTTTATCTCATACTCCTTCAGATGGCAGAGCTTCATGATGTTATGGTGCAGTTATTTTCAAACTTTTTAAGCTAGGAGGTCTTATGATGAAGTGAAATTTTATTTTTTTTTTTTTTATTTTTATTTTTTTAAAGAGAGAAGGACTGTGAGAGAGAGAGAGAATAAATTTTTAATGAGTTTTTCACGTGGCCTTCGTTGCTCTGACACTTAGTTGTGTATGTGGGTGCTGGGGTTCGAACCTGTGTATTTGCGCGTGCTAGGCAAACGGTGTAACCGCCAAGCCACTGCTCCAGCCCTGTGAAATTTTATTTGAAGTATAGTCAGAGCAGCTCTGTCTAAAAGTGCAAAGAGGGCACCAGGCACAGTAACAAATACCTGTAATCTCAGTGACTCAGGAGGCTGAGGCAGGAGGATTGGAAGCACAAAGCAACCTGGTCAACTTAGTGAGTCTGTGTCTCAAAATAAAAGTGCAAAAATGGATGGAGGTATAGCTTAATGGTTAAGAGCCCCTGAGTTCAATCCCCGGGACCACAAAAAAGAAAAAGGAAAAAAACCCAAAAAACAGAACAGGGAGAAGGAACAAGTCATGGCTTTTACCTCCAGCAGTGCCCCCAGATTTGGAAGGCTTTTCTTTGAACCTGTGCAAATTCTGGATCATGGTAATCTTTCACTTTCCAGGAATGCTTCTCAGGGCACTATTGGGGAAAAATTCACCTTTAGCCCCAGATGATAAAAACTTTATGCTCCGGTTTCCAAAGTGCGGGTTTCCTGGTCATGAAAGGTAGACTTCAGTTCTTCAGGACTTGGCTATATGTTCTGTATGATAACTTAGATAAGCTAAGTTGGGAATAGGTCTTAAAAATAGAGAGATGTCCTTCTTTTTAAGAAATCTTGCCTGTTGTTGTTATTTCATTTTTAAATTATTTAAAATTCTGACTATACTCCCAACTGCTCAGGAAGGATGCTGAAGCAGGAGGACAGCTTGAGTACAGGAGTTGGAGGGCAATCTCAGCAACACAGTGAGACTCTGTCTCAAAAAAAAAAAAAAGGGCCGGAGCGGTGGCTCAGTGGTTACGGTGCTTGCCCAGCATGCGCAAGTGCATGGGTTCAAACCCCAGCACCCACGTATACAACTAAGTGTCAGAGCAACGAAGGCCATGTGAAAAACTCAATAAAAATTGATTCTCTCTTTCTGTCTCTCTCACTGTCCTTCTTTCTTTAAAAAAAAAGAAAAAGAAAAATCACATATATGTTAACTCTGTAAAAGATAACTATACAATAACAAATACCTTTATTCCATAAAACGGATTATTTTTGGTGCTGGGGATCAAACTTCAGGCCCCAGGCATGCTAAGCATGTACTGTACCACTGAGCTACGCTCCCAAGACAGTTTAAGAAATAAAACCCTTCCCCATCTTCTCTGGAAGATACTTGTACGTCATTATAGGTTGTCTCCCGTTCATCCCTAACTTAGTAATTTTGAACTCCCAACTCACTTTCTTTTCGCAATTCTCTTTCCTCACCTAGTGTGCTCCTTGCTATAATTCAGTTCTGTCTGTCTTGGAAGTAGGAAGTAGTAGATTGTGATCTTGCAATGGCCCAGTCAGTTGGTTGGTGCATCTGACCTTGCCTCACTTTTCCAGAACCTTTTTTTTGTTTTGTTTTGTTTTAAAGAGTGAGAAGGAGAAGGAAAAAAAAAAAAAGAGTCAATTTTATTTATTTTTTTAATCTGGCCTTTATTTTTCTAACACTTAGTTGTGTGTGTGGTGCTGGGATTTGAATCTGGGTCTTCACACATGCCAGGCAAGCGTTCCAACCCCTGAGCTACCGCTCCAGCCCTTTTGAACCTTTCTTATCTTCCTGATGCCGAACCCAAGCATTCCTCTAAAGACTGGTTGAGAAGTAAAGTAGAATTGTGGTATTCCATAGGCTTGTTTTTTGTTTTTCCTAACCCTTTGATTTTTACTGACTTGTTGGGTTTTAGGAAGAATTGTTATTTGTTTGGTTAAGGTAAGAATTCCTTATACTTGTAGGTACCTTGTGAAAAGAAGTTTCACACCAGCCTTGTCTAATGCTCTTGGTAGTCTTTGAGAATGAGGTAGCTCACTTGAGATTACTTAATAGGTGATAGACTTGCACAGTTTGTGTTTTCTTCAGGATCACACAACCTTGTCAATAGAGGCAGATCCAGAACTTTGGTGATTCCCAGCCCAAACTCTGCCCTTATTACACTATCTCCCATCTCTCCAACCCATTGGTATTGAAAAGTTTCTGAGTTTTTTATACAGGTCTTAATGGTCAGCAGACTTCGGGGTGGTTCTGGGTTTCTGTCACACATTCTTCCTTACTTAAGTTACATAACAGGTGTTCTGAGGTTCCACCACGATTCTTTTTTTTTTTTTTTTTTTTTTAAGAGAAAGGGGGACAGTGAGACAGAGAATTAATTTTATTGAGTTTTTCATGTGACCTTCATTGCTTTGACACTTCATTGTGCTGGGGTTTGAACCTGCGTCCTTGCACATGTCAGGCAAGCACTGTAACCGTTGAGCTACCCACTCCAGCCCCACCACCACCATGATTCTTACAGTGCCTTTTCCTTTCAGACAAGCAAGCAGTTGGCAGCAGCATTCCAGGAGGAGTTCACAGTACGAGAGGACCTGATGGGTCTGGCAATTGGGACTCATGGTGCCAATATCCAGCAGGCCCGAAAAGTACCAGGGGTGACTGCCATTGAGTTGGGTGAAGAGACTTGCACTTTTCGCATCTATGGGGAGGTTAGCAAAAGATCTCTATCTTCAGGTCTTATAGAAAACAAATCTGAGTTATGGTGAACTTCTTTGTTGACAGCCGATTTCCCCAAAATCAGTGGGAAGGAGATCATTGTTGGAAATCCAGGTTTTTGGTTTTACTTAATAACTCCCCACTCTTCTTCCATAGACTCCTGAGGCGTGCCGACAGGCCCGAAGCTACCTGGAGTTTTCTGAGGACTCTGTGCAAGTGCCCAGGAATCTGGTTGGTGAGTTTGGGTGTATGTGTAGAAGACAATAGAGTAGAAATTGAGTGCAAGAGCTGGGGATGTAGCTTAGTGATAGAGCACTTGCTTAGAATGTATGAGGCCCTGTGTTCAATCATAGTGTGGGAAGGGGGGTAGTTGGGTGCAGTGATATGTGCCTGCAGACCCACCTACTTGTGAGGGTGAGGTGGGAGGATCAGTTGAGTCAAGGAGTTTGAGACCAGCCTGGGCAAATAGTGATGCCCAATCTATAAGGTGGTGTGGGGGGAATAGAATTAGGTGCCCTGAAGATAGATTCCTAAAGAAGCCTAATTCCTTCTTTACCCTTTCAGGCAAAGTGATTGGAAAGAATGGGAAAGTGATCCAGGAGATTGTGGATAAATCTGGTGTGGTGAGAGTTCGTGTGGAAGGTGATAATGACAAGAAGAACCCCAGAGAGGAGGTATGGGCAACTAGGACTAGAGATTAGTTTCCAGAAGTGTGTGTGTGTGTGTATAGCAGGGGTTGTTTTCTAAGGACTGGTTATTTGCATATGGTGGAAAACAGAAATTTTTGTTTTCCTCTAGAAGATTTGATCTCGTTGGGTAGGCTTCCCAGAGAGACCAGGTGGGGTTAATATTTGTGTTTTACTCTCCTTTCTGATCTATCTTTCCTTCCTTCATATTCCAGGGAATGGTTCCCTTTATATTTGTTGGCACCCGAGAGAATATCAGCAATGCCCAGGCGCTGCTGGAATATCACCTCTCCTATCTGCAGGTAGCCATGCTGGAAGCCCAGGAAAGGAGCAAACTGGGTGTAGCAAAGGGGAAAGAGTTCTGGAGGATAAGCTTCAGAATTGGGTGTCTAGTTTGTCATTTTCCTTGTACTAGGCTGCTGTACCATTGAGTTACACTCCCAGACTTTTTTTTTTTTTTTTTTTTTTTTGGTGGTGGGAATTGAAACCAGGGGCACTTAGCCACTGAGCCACATCTCCAGCCCTTTTTGCATTTTTTATTTTGAGACAGGGTCTTGCTAAGTTGCTTAGGGCCTCACTAAATTGCTGAGGGTGGCCTTGAACTTGTGATCTTCCTGCCTCAGCCTTCCAAAACACTAGGATTAAATAGGCATATATCATCATGCCAGGCTCCCAGCCATTTGTTCATTTATTATTTATTTATTTATTTTGGTACTAGGAATTGATTCCAGCACACTAAGCTACAATCCTAGTCCTTTATATTTTTTTATTTTGATAAAGGATCTTGCTAAGTTGCTGAGGCTGGCCTCAAACTTGTGATCCTCCTATCTTAGTGCTCCCCAGCACCTGACCCAGTTTGTGTTTTAGAACAAGTACCATTGGGGGAAATTTGACTGTGGGATTAGCTCGCCAATTTTCCTTATTCAGCCAGTGTCTCCCTTCTTGCATTTCTGAGAGCTTGGCTATGTAGGAGAAGCTTGAAGGAAGGGGATTGTCCTCTAATCTTATCCCTCCTTCCATATCATCTTCCCTCTTCCCAATCAGGAGGTGGAGCAACTTCGTTTGGAAAGGCTGCAAATTGATGAACAGCTTCGGCAGATTGGACTGGGCTTTCGCCCTCCTGGGAGTGGACGGGGTGGCAGCAATGACAAGGCTGGCTATGCCACTGATGAGAGCTCTTCCTCCTCTCTCCACACTACGAGAACCTATGGGGGCAGCTATGGGGGCCGGGGCAGAGGCCGCCGGACTGGTGGTTCTGCCTATGGTGAGACAGATGTGGGGCTGGTGGGGAGAGGCAGTGGGCTAGGTGGAAACTTGGGGAAAGCTGTTATAGAGGTGATTGGGGGCAGGGGCTTATGAGTGAGAGTTTGGGGGCTGTGATGGATCCTGTGGTGGTAGGGATAAATGACCCCAAATAAACCTCATTATGTTCCAGGCCCCAGCTCAGATCCTTCCACAGCTTCTGAGACTGAGTCAGAGAGGAGAGAGGAGCCAAGCCGAGCTGGGCCTGGTGACCGGGATCCCCAAACCCGGGGTGAAGAAAGCCGAAGGCGGCCGATTGGGGGCCGGGGTAGGGGACCCCCACCAGCTCCCCGGCCTACCTCGAGATACAATTCTTCATCTATTAGCTCAGGTACCACATAACTGGGGTCATGAATGTGGGCCTAAAGGAAAGACAAAATTTACTTGATTCCCAACCACTTTACTTCTCTGACCAGTGCTGAAAGATCCAGACAGTAATCCCTACAGTCTACTGGACACATCAGAACCAGAGCCCCCAGTCGATTCAGAGCCTGGAGAACCACCCCCAGCGAGTGCCAGGCGTCGCCGCTCCCGTCGCCGTCGCACTGACGAAGACAGGACTGTCATGGATGGAGGCTTGGAGTCCGATGGGCCCAACATGACAGAGAATGGCCTGGGTGAGGGATGGGAGAATGGATGTATGGATGTATGACTTTTTTTTTGAAGAGAGGGATAGAGAAGGAGTCAGTCAATTTTATTTAGTTTTTTTATGTGGTTTTTGTTGCTGTGTCTCTTCATTGTGTATGTGGTGCTGGGGTTTAAACCTGTGTCGTAACTCAGTGCCGTAACGGCTCCAGCTCTGACTTGTTTTCCTCTACCCCACAGAAGAAGAGTCAAGACCCCAGCGTCGTAATCGTAGCCGCCGCCGCCGCAACCGTGGTAACCGGACTGATGGGTCTGTTAGTGGAGACCGCCAGCCAGGTCAGCAGGCATTGCAGGCCAGGAGCCCTCCTAGAGTTTAGAATGGGATGCATTTGGTGGGAGTCTGGGGCTGAATACTCAAGTTCCTTCTGAAATTTGATCTGCCTTTCCCAGTGACTGTGGCTGACTATATCTCACGAGCAGAATCCCAGAGCCGCCAGCGGCCACCCCTGGAACGTGCTAAACCCTCAGAGGATTCTCTTTCAGGACAGAAGGTAGGCAGGCATGATGTAGCTTATCTTTTGTTAATCTAGGGCAGGGGACACAAACATTTACAAAATCTTTAACAAATTGCTGAGGTGTGACTGTGCCTGATTGAGTTTAGGCTGCATTGAGAATTGTGCAGAATTGGAACTTAAAACTATGATTCTCAGAGTGACAAAAGAGCAGAGATTGGAACCAGCGCCTGGTGCATGGAGGGCTGTGGGAGGGGTGCCTGCACCTGGACTAATGCTGACCACCTGCTTTCCTTCCTCTCTCCATTTTCTTCTCTACTTCCCCTCAGGGTGACTCTGTCAGCAAGCTTCCTAAGGGCCCCTCAGAGAATGGGGAGCTCTCTGCCCCCTTGGAGTTGGGTAGTTTGGTGAATGGGGTTTCATAAAACCTCCAGCCTGCATCCCTCCCTTCTCCATCTCGCTTGCTGCCCACCACCATGGCCCTCACTGGCCCAACTGACCTGCGCTGGAGCTGCTCTTATCTAGGGGGGAGGGGGGTAGCACAGCAGCTTGGGTCCCCCCAACCTCCAGGAGCTAGTGGAGGGGTGTATAACAGGGTCATACCCCCTCCCTCTTGTCCACCCTTCCCCCAGGGTGAGGGGAGCCTCCCCTTCCTCATCAGACTGGATGTGCCTTTATCCTCTAATGCCCCAACCTCTGAACACCCCCATTCTCCGCCTGTTGGTGGGGGTGCTCCGTGACCCACCCAGATTTGACATTTCGGGGGGCTCTCCTGCTATCCCTCCTCCCATCCTGTATCCCCTGTTTCTGGGGCCTCATCACTGTGGAAGACGGGGATAGTAAGGGTATCCGTGGGTGGGAGGCATGGGGAAGGTTTTGGAGTAGAACCAGGGGTGTGTATGAAGGGGGGTGACAAGGTCCCCCAGGGGAGGGGGCCCAACCTTGTCTGGTGGATGAGAAGGCGTATTTATTTTTCACTGTACAGTATTTAAAAAGAGAATAAAAAAATCCAAACGGCTCTGCCTCCTGTGTCTTCCTTGTCCAGAGTCTGGTCCATTTGATTCTCTAGGACTTAACTGCTTTGGTCCCTGCCTCTTGATCTCTGTTCCTTCACAATTGGCTTCTCCTCAGTCTTATACTTCTGGAAATTCCTGGCATTCCTAAATTCCCCAGGCCCGGTGTGTACCCTCCTGGTCCAGAGGCAGTAGTAGCTCAGGGTGCTGCTTCCCTCCCCCGATTGCTGGTAGAGGAGCTGGGCCACTCCTATGCCCTGAGTCAGAGCTGGCTAGGCAGGGCTGCTCTGCTTAGAGCTGGAACTGTTCCTATTCCTGCTAGGAGCTGAGAGCCAGGGCAGGCTGCTTAATCCGATTACCTGAGGCCCAGGGCATAGGCGGGCATTGGGCAAAGTGGGGAGCCTCTGGAACCCAAGGGTCCAGCCCTTATTCCAGGCTGATCTCTGCCCTGACTCCAGCATGCATATCACTGACTTTTCAGTTTTGGGAATTGTCCTGGGATTTCCCCAGGACAATTCAAACCCAACTGGGTTTGAAGATAATTCTGTGGCAGTGGATAAATCTGGGGGCTGTAGATGGGAGGGATTTGAGTTTTCTCACCTGGAGAAAAAGGTTGAATCACCGCCCAAGCACCTGCTGGAATGAGTCAGGAAACAAAAATGGCCTGCCTCCCTCTTGCTGCCTGACTTTCTTGCCCAGGGGCAGGTCAGGGGTTTGTGAAGAAATAGGCCTCAGAAAAGGGTTTTAGGTGGGGAGTGGGACTTCCCAACTTCCTCTTAGCAGAACTCTGACCCTGAGGGCTTTTGATGCCCCCTTTGATCCCATTGTGGAGAGGAATTGACTTTAAATTGCCAAAGCTTAAAAGGGAGGGGAGGCAATTTATAGCACTTTGGGCTGGAAGGCCTGACATCTAGGCCTTGGGTGGGGAGGGGGGGTGTGGTGCCCAGAGGAAAGGTGTTGGGGCTGGGAAGAACAGGACACCTGGGTTTACCTAATGGAGGGGGATGTTAATACAGCCTCTGGGAGGGATTGGGGAGGAGTCAGTCTTTTAAAAGCTGTTTCTGGGCCTGGCCTGTGAGACTGCTGAATGCAGGTGGGACAGGCCTGCAGCACCTGGGCTGCCTGGCCTGGTGCTTGGCAGCTGCCAGAACTTCCGAGCTCTACAGAGGAAAGATTTGCCGCCTCCACCTAACATTGGACCCATCATCACACCCAGAGGGTAAGGTGAGAGACTGGGGGGTGGGAAACTCGAAAGCAAAAAGGAAAGCAGGAGACATCTCCAGTAGAAGGGTGCCCGCTGGATCTAGTGGATTGGGTGCTCTACTCCCCAGGTGTGGTTGAGAGCAAAGACTCCATTTCAAGGACCTGGAGTTGGAGGTGATAACCACTGCTCAAAGACTCCAGTTTCTTCATCACGACTTCAGATTGGGAAGACACTTTCATTTTAAGGGTCTCAGCTTCATTTTGAGAGGGCATTCAAGTCACCAACTAGAGCCCCTCTGTCCCAAACCATGGCAGTACCCTGCTCTTCACAGGCCCAGGCCTGGAGCCTGGAGCCTCCAGCTTTCAAGGCCTCTACCACTTCTGCTACCTTCTCCACTTCGGGACCTCAGGAGCCAGAGGGCACCAAAAGTTCTTTGGAGTCCGGGGGACTTCCATTGGAGAAAGTGAAGAGGCCCATGAACGCATTCATGGTGTGGAGCTCCGCTCAGCGCCGCCAGATGGCGCAGCAGAACCCAAAGATGCATAACTCTGAAATTTCCAAGCACCTGGGTGCGCAGTGGAAGCTGCTGGGGGAGGAAGAGAAGCGACCCTTTGTGGAGGAGGCCAAGAGGTTGCGCGTGAGACACCTGCGTGACTACCCTGACTACAAGTACCGGCCGCGACGCAAAACCAAGACCTCTAGCAGAGGGAATAACCACTTCAACCCGGGAGGCGGTGGCCTGGCCTGCAGGGTCCCGCTTTGGGGGCCAGGGTACCCAGCCACCCAAGGGAGCAGAGGTTTTGGGTACCAGCCCCCCAACTACTCCACAGCTTACCTAACTGGCAGCTACAAGTAAGTGCCTGGGAAGAGGGGTGGAGAACCTTATACCTCTCCTGGAGCCTGGGTGGAGGCAGATGCCAGAGGGCCCTAATGGAAGTGGGAGACCTAAGCCTATCCAAGCAGAGGCCTCCCAGTTAAGGCTGGGAAGCATAATCTTCTGAAAGTGAAGAGTGGGTGGGTGGGAGGGTCTTTTTTGTTTTTGTTTTTTGGGGTGGGGGGACTGGGTTTCCATCTCAGCCTCGTAGTGGTGGCCTTACAGTGGCTAGAGACAGACCCTTGGATGTGATGGGTGTTATAATCAGGATGCCCGTTTCCCCCTGGTTCTGGCCGGTATGTGACCCTGCTTCCTCTCCCAGCCCCCAGGGCAAGGAGAGGCCAAGACTTATCCTACCCCTTCCTGGCCTGCTGCCCCAAAAGAGGAGAACAGCAGTGGCACAGCACGCGAGCCGGAGGTGAGCGTGTCCCAACACGGCTGCACTGCTCTCTAAGCCATCCTAGGGTCTGGTTCTATGCCTGCTGTACCCAGCATGGCTGGCTGGGTGGCAAACTATCCATCTGCTCAGAACTAGTCAGACCAGTCCCCACATAAGAGTTAGGGACACTGCTCAGTCCCTCCAACCCAGGAAGCAACTTCTAACCTCCCCCCCATTTCTCTTTACAGCTCTTCCCATTGTAGACCGGAGACCCCTTTGCCATGCTCCCTCCCTCAAAGTGACCCTAGGCTCCAGGGGGAGTTGTTACCTCCCTATAGCCCTTATCTCCCCCCAGGTTCTCCCACTCCATACAACCCTGGTGCCATGCCCTTAACTCACCTCTAACCTGTGTGGACATGGACCTCCCAGGCAAAACTATCACCCACTCCCAGGTTGCAAGCCCTTTCCTGAGTTGGACCACAGTCCAGAGACTTGCAGTCTTACCAGAGCACCAGATTGAAAACCACGCTTAACACAGATTTTTGTATGATTAAAACTATGTCTCTGTCTTTATTTATTGTCCCATTTGTGTTCCTCTCATTGCATCAGGAACCAGTGCCATCTCCACTCCCTTCCGCCTGGACCTGCCAGAGCAGGAACCTCCTCACCCCACCCTGGGGCCCTGCCTGAGTCATTCTGTCCCCCTTCCCCCACCCTAGCACTGGGGTCCAGGAGACAGTCCAAGCCAGGCAGGGGGGAGGGAAAAGGAGGCAGTCACAAGCCTCCAGTCCCCTTCATTGCACTGTTCAGGTTCTGTCTCTAGGGCCAGAAGGGAAGTGGAAAGGTGGGTGGATAGGGTAAGACATTTGCCCCAATAGGGAAATAGCTAGAAATTGTTGCTAAAAGGCTCTCAATTGATGAAATGACTGAATAGCACACGTACTGGACTTGAAAAAGCACTTTAATATCAAAATGTCAACATGAAAGACTACCACTGTCCTCTCTTTGGATCTGGGTCCAATTATCTGTTTCCACTAAAAACAGACCCTGGCTCAGGAAGTTACAATCGCAGAGGAATGCAGAACAATTAAGTCACAGCAACAAGACCAGCTCGCACGGGGAGAACCCTGAGTTGGGTGGATGGATGGAAGCACTGAATGACTCCCAACTCATTGCTCTTTTTTCTTCTTATGGGGGGGTTTTGCATTCCAGTAGAAGAGGACCTGGGCAGCAATGAGGCCATTGCAGAGGGAAGAGACCACAAAGATTCCAGCCATGAGTAGGTCTCCAGTTTCCTGGTTGTAAAGGACAGATAGGGCCACCCTTCAGCAAAACTGAAGAAAGGACAAAAGCTTCAGAGAGAGCCAGCCCCCCCCCCCCCAGTCCTCAGCAGAGAGGGGTAGGATGAGGTTGTAGTGCCCTCTGGAGGGCAAAAGTGCACTCACCTGAATGGAAGTGAAAATTCGGGTCAGAGAACCCCCAAACAGCAGAAAGACTGTGATAGCTGAGAGCTGGCCTGTGTGCCCATTGTGGTAGTTGGTGGCTGCCTGGAGAAGCTAGGGGAGGTAGTCGAGACTGTTGGTTTTGTCTTGTTCCCCATGTTCCTGTTACTGGTTTCTCAATTCTCCTCAGTGTAGCACCTCACATTTCCACTCTGCCCCTTAAACCTGCCCCCCTCCCAACATCCTTTGCCTTGTTCCCAGTACCCACCTTTCCCACCACCACAGCAGGTACATTGGAAGCCTGAAGCAGGGTAACCACTGCCAAGGGTGTGAGCGGTGAGAGCAGCACCATCAAGACCAGTGCATAGCAAGCTAGGAAAGCGACTCCTGGGAGTGGGGGAAACAAGAAGTATTCATCAACTGCTCTACATCCTTTAGCTTCCCCTGGCCTGCAACCAGTAGGGCTCCCAAGAGTTATAGCCTACTCTTGGGCAAATCCTCAGCACCTTTCACAGTCTGTCCTCGGTAGTGCATGATCAGGTAGCAGATGGAGATCGTCTGAAGCATCAGGAACAGGGCTTCACCCCAAGAGCTGTGGAGTCAAGAATTGGGAGAAAGAAAGGCGGGCCTGGAAAGAGGCAAGGAGAGCCTCCATAGCTCATCTGTCTAGGGCCACAATTCTATGATTACCCTGTCCTCTACAATACCCACCTGCGACAGACTCAGGATCCTGGGCATTCTTGTGATGCTCACCTTCTCTCACCACCTCTGTTGGTGATACTTGGATTTCTGGACAGGCTTCAGCTTTCCTACCCTTTTACCTTCTGCATCTTAACTTCCATTAGAGTTGTGGGCAATTACCCTTGGGGATGAAGGAGGGCCCCTCACCTGAAGGGGAAGTTGTTAGTGATGCTGTAGACCACGGTCCCAGTCAACGCCACTAGTTCCAGCATTACTGACTGGAGACTCAGTCCTTCGGCACTCTTGGCTCCCAGGATTTTAAATACCTGGGGCAGCTTTACTGAGGAAAGGACGAGAAGGGCAGGGTTGAGAATCCTCCACCTCTTGGCAGCACAACATAACAGTACAGAAGGGATTGGGAAACAAATTAATCCCACTCCCACTAGGGGACAGACCCAGGGAGTTTATGGCTTAAACGGACAGCAGGAAAGAAAGACAAGATACGTACCAAGAAGTGACCCAGCCACGATGCCCAGCCCCAGGCCTTTGCTGAGAAGAATTTTGAGGCAAGGAACTGAGAAAAGAAAAAGAGAAGGCCTCTGGAACCCAGACCAGGATCTGAAGTTCTCCTATGGGATGTCTCCTTTATCCCCCCTCACCTTTACCTGTCCACAAAAGAAAGTTTGGGACTGGGGACAAGGGAGCAGGGAAAAAAAGGCCTGGTCGGTCCTGCTCCAAACCATCTCACGTTCGGACTAGACTAGCTAACTTTCCAAAACAGCTTCTACCATAATGCTTTCCCTTCCATCCAATTTTCCATTCTCTACAAATTTACGGCTAAACTCCTCAGTCTGATTGCCAATGCTCCACTGCTTCCCCAAATAACAAAAAGCAATGCCAGTCTTTTCAACCCGCTCCGCTTCTAAGTAACTAGGTGGCCCACTTCATTCTCTTTCCAAAGACAGGTCTCCATACCACTCATTCTTGAACCTCCGGACCCTCAGAATTCCCCGGGCCCTGAGGCGGGAATTAACCTTACCCTTCCTGGGCTTAGTTTTATGGCCTGGCTGTACACCTTCCCCGCCCCCGCCCCGAGAAACTTGGCCCAGCCGAGTCACCATCACCAGTCACTGCACTTGAACAGTGTCTTGCAAGCACTAGGGAGGTGCCATGAAGTGATGGCAGACTGAAAAATCTTTCCAGAGGGTCTATGAGGTGAGCCTACATGTGGGGCTGCCTCGTAGACAGAAAGGAAGGCATTAAACCATGAGCCAACGTCGGGCATGGATGGAAAGTAACTGGGTGGCAGGAGCCTTTGGGGTGAAGACCTATTCATCAGAAGCTTTGAATTAAGTCTAACCCTGCCAACAGTCTAATAAAGGCTGAAATTATTTGTCAAATTTTTATTTTGTAAGATGTTAAGTCTTATTTTTCCTTGTCGCTAAGCCACCCGGGTGCTCCCCAGCTTGCCCAAATATGGCGCTTTTCCGCCACAGAATCCCAGACGCTTCCGCCCCTTTCAGAAGCGCCTTCCGCCCAACTCGCAGTGGCAGAGGCTACCGCGGACACTTGGTTGTCAGTCAGATCCCACCAATGGTTCGAGGTCGTTCAAGCAAGACAGAACGAAGGCCGAATAAAACTCACCATGAAGCAAGTCCCACTGGACGAAAAGCTGATCGTAGCATTTCTCAGGTAAAAAAATAGGCACCAGCACCCGTTTGAGCAGCCCGTCTGCCTCTGCCGCCATGTTGGAAAACCAGCTTCCGCCAGACCCCGCTGCCCGCCATTGACTTGTGTTGCGCATGCGTGCTCCGGTCACTCCGCCTCTAATTCTTTCCCGCGAGGAAGCTGCACCGCCCCCTGCTCTGCACTCTCTTTTGCGGCATTCCGTCTTCAGTAGCGTAAAATAGGTATAGTTTAGAGACCGCGTTTCGGACGCGCCCTGCGGTTAGTGTTTGAAAGCGTGCGAGAGCTATACTCCTGCGCAGTTAAGGTCTTCCGCGTATTTGTTTACGCTTCCAGCTGGGAAGCAAAGTTTATTCCTTCCTTTCTGCCCCCCTCCCAGGCGCCATCTTGTTTTCTCCCTGCCAAGTTTTTTAGTGTTCGAAGTTGACAGGAAAGGAATGTCTCCAAAATGGCGTTGGGGGGCTGTAGCTTTCGGTCCCTGGTTCTCTTTGGATTTCCAGAGGCAGTGGCGCCGGCAACAGCAGACCAGCCTGCGCGGGGCAGCCCAGTCTAGCCCCACGTTTCTCCGTCTTCGGGTCGTGCAGGCGTTGGATGGGAACACCAGGCACTGCTGGGTTCAGGACAAGGAAGAGAAAGGAGCAGGGGGCAGAGGCGAGAGCCCAGTTGGGGGATGGCAATCTGACAACTACGCAGGGCTCCGAGCTGGCTGGCAGCCTCCACCGAAGCTAGGAAGGGACCCCCTTGGGCATGGTCCGCAGGCACATCACGTACTGGGCAAGGATTCAGCGAGGGCGAGTGGGCCCATTATATTTTTGGGAAAGGGCATTTTGGATTATCCCTTAGGGTCCGCTCTTCTACCCAGCACCAGGACACCAATCCACGGTGCGTCCCCTGGTGGACGTGAGCTCCACTGGGGTCCTGCTGCTTTTTTATAGTCTTACCAGTTGGAGGGGCACTTATCCTGGCCCCCAGTTATTGTACCGCACCCTACCCTGAAGGGTAGGATTTGCACTCGTTGGTCGTGCAGGCTGGGCCTATCTGGAAGTGGGATCACAGTCCCCTCCCCAGGTATTAGGGACCCCAGGGGTTGGGAGGCCCTGGCTGGGGGCGATGATGTTCTGTTCCCAGGATCATTGAGAACAGAAGGGATGCACTGCTCCTTTGGCCTGAGGGTGCACCAGGTATTGTGCAAGGATTTCTGCAAGGCCTAGTAGGTCCAGCATCTGTGTGGGAAAGGGACTACCCAGCACAGGCCTGCTTTCTTATACCCAGCACCAGGACACAGGTTGAGCAATCCTTTGCATATCCACCTCTGGACACAGTGGCAGGGAATTCTTCCTCAGGAGCCACTGGCATTGCTTTGTAAACGAAATTATGTAGTCACCTACTCATTGCTTTGGCCATCTGCTGTACCTGAAATTGTACATGAAGGTCTAGAATAAGGCTGCTAAGATGGATGGCTCTACTGGGTTGAAAACAAGAGTGGTGGACCAGTGGCTCCTGAATGGAGGAAGTAGTCTGGTAGATTGAGTAACAGCTATGCCAGACTTTGGGGGATGAACCCATGGGGGCTTTTGATCACATTAGTATTTTCATCCCTCCTCACCGACCTTTTTGGCTCCTTTCAGCTGAACCATGTAAGGCACAGAAAGGCATGTGACAAACTCATGGCTTTTTATCCTGACAGGACAAAGGAAAAGAAGGACAAAGATTTGAAGAGGTTTTTACCTCTCTCCTAGTGGGGAGCACAAGCTTGTTGTGTTTAATAAAAATTCCCCCCTTTCCCTCCCAAATGCATTATCTATTTTTGTTCTTCAAGAAGGACAGGGAAGGAAGATAATTTTGTTTTTCAGTCAGCTGCATGGTGAGGAAGTGACGGTGCCCACTGGTGCCTTGAGGTTGGGCAATGCTCAGAGGGGCTGGTAGGTGGATGGGCGTCTCCGGACAATGCAGAAGGCAACAAGTACCAGGGTGAGGAGGCCAAGGAGGATCAAACCAATGATGAGAGGCAACAAGGTGAACTGGTCACTAGGGCAAGAGAAACCTGGTAGAAAAAGATAGGGCAAGTGGGTATTGCAGCGATTGCAGCTGGGATTAAAGGCAGGGGGAAAGAATGTGGGGAAAGTTGGAAGTAGGTTGGTGAGGAGCTCACCATGATGACTCGGAGCAGCAAGTAAAAGGGGGAAATGGGCAGTCTTGAAGAGGAGAGGACAGTTGCCCAATAGCCATGACAAGCCCAGGAGAGGAAGGAAGTCTGGGGTTTAAGAAGGGAGATCTGGGCCAGGGGAAGGGGGGGCTTCCAGTTCACTGGGAATATTCTAGGAGGGAATAAATAGGTAGGTCTTACTTGGCCCAAAGACTCCTGTATGGGGCAGCTGAGCAGCCTGCAGTCTCAGGGAAAGCAGGTCAAGGTGAAAAGCCGGAGAAAGAATGATGCTTGCATTTCTGCAACTGAAGCTCCGGCCCAGGGGTGCTTGGAGATCTCGAAGGGACGAATTCTGAGCTGAGAATGTCCACTCTGAAAAATTGAGGAAATGACAGGTCCAATCCATTTCCTCACCCCCAACTTAGTCCTTTAGAAGCCTGGACATTGGGTACTAGCCATGTGAAGGGGAAGGAGGTTACTCACGTGCAGCCTGAGGAAAGGACACATTGTATTCCACAGCCATATAGTTCAGGTAGACCATGCCCTGGCTCTGTTGCAGGTCCTAGGAGGTGAACAGCAAGGCTCAGGACAGCAGTAGGAAATGGTGTCCATGTCCAGAGGAAGGAATGAGGCAAGGAGCTGGTAGGAATGGGACACTGGGAGGGTGAGAGAAGGATGAGGATGAAGTCATGCAACCGTACCTGCTTGAATCCAAAGCTGAGCTGTCCATAAGGGAAAGAGAGAAGTAGGTGGGGATGGGTACCCTCGCAGCCTCCTTGAACCTTGGTTTTGTTGGGGTTCAGTACAGAAATGCCCCAAGCCTGCAGAAATTACAGAGCATAGAGTCACAAGACTACGTGGGTATGCCATCTGAGACTCCCAGTTTCCTCTACTCTTCATTGCTTTATTATTATTATTTAGAGAGAGAGGGACAGTGAGAGAGAATCAGCTTGAGCTTTTCACGTGGCTTTCATTGCTTTGACACTTTGTTGTATACATGGTGCTGGGGTTTGAACCTGCGTCCTCAAACCTGCCAGGCAAGCGCTGTACCCACTGAGCCACCGCTCCAGCCCCCCTCTCATTGCTCTTAACTTGCCTCCTGCTCACTAAGTCCCCACCCGAGTTTTAGCTTTACCTTTCCTCCATCATGGGTTGGGTACAGGACTCTTATCTGAATCTGGGCTTGGAGCTGGACGCAGGGCTGGGATCCATTATTCCATGTGTAGTTCCCTATAGCTTCTTTGGAACTTGGGTTAGGACTTGGAGAGGGTGGAGGTGGTCTTGGGTGAGGGGAGCTGGTGGAGACCCCAGGGGTGGTAGCAGTGCCATTGCTTGTTGTGGGATGAGATGTGGCATTTCCAGGGCTGGTGGTCGTGGCGGGATTGTGAGTGGCAGTTGTGGGTCCAGGGCTGGTGGTAGTACTGTTGCGTGTTGGATGAACTGTGGAATTTCCAGGACTGGTGGTGGTGGGTCCTTGAGTGGTTGTAGGGCTTGCTGTGCTTTCTGTAGCTGTAGGTGTCACCGTGAAGGATGGTAGCAGAGTGGCTGATTTTCTGTGAGGACAGTCATTCCCCATTTCCTGGGCTTTCAGCAAAGAGACTGGTTAGCAACCCAGGAACAGGCTCCTTCCCAAGGCCTCCTCCCTTGTCTCCCCTTTGTCCTTACCTGCTGGCAGCCCCAGGAAGGCCAAGAGAAGCACAGCCAGCCTCATGGCAGAACCGATTCACCCAAGGTCCAGCTATGCTGTGCTAGCACAACCCTATTCCCTCTGCCTTCTCTTGGAAGGAGGAAATGAAAGTCCTGTGCTTCCTGTAACTATAACCCCACCCCCCATCCTGACTCAGGCACCTCAGCTCCAGCCACCAATCTTAGTCACTAGTTTTCGAAACCAAGTTAGGGGATTGTTGGCCCTGGCTTTAAGTGGGAGGTATCAGGGCAAAGTCAAAGATGTCACGTGGGCACAAAATAAGATGGCACTCTGGGGAGACCTCATTTATTCAGTAGTCGGGACAGGACCAACTTAGAAGTGCAGGGCTCTTTCTAGGGGGTCTCCCCCAGGCAACTTCACAAGGCAGAACCAGCTGGCTTTTCACCCCTTTACTCGACTTGTAACTCCCATCTATTACTTCCTCTTAGCTGGGTCATGTGAGGCACTTATGACAAGTGTGCACCCAAACCCTTACAGAGGGTCACATTACCCTACCAACACTATCATTATCAAGAGTTGAGAAAATGGCTGTATCACACCTGGCAGCTTTTGGCAATAAAAACAGTAAGGTAAACATGAATGGGATAGGGGTGGTGCACTGCACCCAAGTACCAGGTGGGAGAGGGAAGAAATGAGAAGCCCAAACAGGCAGTTTCCAAGTCATTTTATTCAGAATTTTGTGTCTGTTTCCTGAATCAATAAATACTATACAAAACAATGTAAAAATGGCTACCATTTTCTCTCCCCTGCTCCTCCCACCTGGGGACAATTCTCTGGGCAACCTCAGGGGTTTCCCCTGCGGATTTGGTCCAGCAAATGAGGTTGTGGTGACATGTCGTGACCCCTTGAATCATTTTCAGAGGTATTCAATTGGGGTGGGAGAGCCTCTGGGATCTTGAGGTGACTAGGTTAGGGATAAGGATTAGTGTTTTCTGGGAGGATACGGCGCCTGGGGCAAGAGCCTACCCCAAAGAAAAGGGTGTCTAAATGTTCACGGTTCCTTCTTTTGCCTCAAAAAGTGACATTTATTCAAAGAAAAAAAAAAAGAAAAAAAATGACAAGATGTCCATCCCTTGGCTCCCTTCCCTCCCCCTTCCAGCTGCTCCTCAGCACCCCAGGTTTGAGCCCTGGCTGGGGCTAGGTAGCAGGACAGCCCCTCTCAGATGAGGTCAGCAACATTGAGGGGCATCTCTTCAATGGAGGTGTTGTAGAAGGTCTCAATGTCTCGAAGAGTCCTCTTGTCTTCTTCTGTCACCATGTTAATAGCCACACCCTTACGGCCAAAACGCCCACCTCGACCAATTCTGGAAAAAAAAATGATGTAGTGGGAAGGAGGAGCACCAGCTTCAGCACAGGAAGGGGTGGGTGGGTCTAATCTAAAAGGTGAGAAAAAGCAATCCCAGACCTGCATTTACCTGTGAATGTAGTTTTCCCTGTTGGTGGGAAGGTCATAGTTGATGACTAAAGAAACCTGCTGCACATCAATGCCTCTGGCCTATGTCAAGAAAGATGGTAAGTTCAGCCTGTGAATGAGGATATGATCTATCCAGAGGAACAAATACACATGTAGGCAGCCAAAGGAAGGCAAAAGAAATAATGTATCCTCTGTACCCCAAAGACCTTAGGCATGCCAGATTTTCTTCCAAGTTGCTACTTTCCTGAGAGGCACTCTCAGTTGGCCCCATGGAAGAGGGAATCAACCTGGACTCTCCCTTCTTGCTTTCCAGGCTCTTTTAAATTCCTCTTTACTTACCAGTAGGTCAGTGGTAATCAATACTCTGCTAGAGCCAGACCGGAACTCCCTCATGATTACATCTCGTTCCTTTTGGTCCATATCTCCATGCTAGAAATGAAAGCAGGAGGTCTGCATAGGTTCTGGGAAATTAATGACACCAACAACACACAGCTGTTTCCAAAGGAGAGCACCCACCATGGCAGAGACAGTGAAGTCCCGGGCATGCATCTTCTCAGTAAGCCAATCGACCTTCCTTCGGGTATTGATGAAGATCACTGCCTGGGTAATGGTCAGGGTTTCATACAAGTCACACAGTGTGTCCAACTTCCATTCCTGGAGATGGGGAGAGATTCAGTCAGGGGCTATACCCAACAACTTATTAGCAGGCCCGCCTCCCGCACTGGGCCCCACCTCGCGTTCCACATTGATGTAGAACTGGCGGATACCCTCCAGGGTCAACTCTTCCTTCTTGACAAGGATCCGGATGGGGTCCCTCATGAATTTTTTGGTCACTTCAAGCACATCAGAAGGCATTGTAGCTGACAACAAAACCACCTAGTGAAAAAAAGATCAGACTCAGGATGGTGATAGTTCATGCTGACCCCCACTTTGCTGGCCATACCAAAAACAGAAGGTGATGCATAAAGGCTGGAGATGTAGCTAAGTGGTAGAGTGCTTATCTAGCATGTGCAAAGCTCTGGGTGCTATTCCCAACATCTCATGGGATGGGGGTATGACCAGAGCTGGGCATGGGCACACGTCTAACCCCCAGC
This sequence comes from Aplodontia rufa, assembly GCA_004027875.1. Taxonomy (NCBI): domain Eukaryota; kingdom Metazoa; phylum Chordata; class Mammalia; order Rodentia; family Aplodontiidae; genus Aplodontia; species Aplodontia rufa. Next base: position 32,024 of record PVKS010003943.1, read on the forward strand.
AACTCAAGAGGCCAAGGCACAATTTTAAGTTCAAGGGGCTGGAGCAGTGGCTTGGCAGTTACGGCGCTTGCCCAGCATGCGCAAGGACCCAAGTTCAAACCCCAGCACCATGTACACAACTAAGTGTAGGAGCAACAAGAGCCATGTGAAAAACTCAATAAAAACGGATTCTCTTGTCTCTCTCACTGTCCTCTTAAAAAAAAAAAAAAAATCTAAGTTCAAAGCCAATCTCAGCAATTTAGTGAGACTTGCAAAAAAAAAAAAAAAAAAAAGACTTGACATTAGATTTTTCTTTATCTTAAATTAGCTATGTTAATAAGATGAGGATCTTCCTCACCTGGGTATTGCTGTTTAGCTTCTGGAATATGTCATAGATCTGGTCCTTGAATCCACGGCTTAACATTTCATCAGCTTCATCCAGTACAAACATCTTGATGTATTTGGGAGCTGCAGGGTAGAAAAATACAAAGAAATAGTAATCAGAGAAATGTGAAACACAGTTCTCCTGATAAAATAGGAAAATGGCAGACAGCCTGCTCTCAGAATACAAGGACTGATCCTTTGCCCAGGACCTCCCTGGAAGGTCACACAATAGCTGCCCTAGGAAGTAGAACACTACCGTAGGACTCAGACAACAGGGAAGCCAGGCTCAGATGACACGCATGGGGTTCATCACAGAGCAACTTGTTCAAAAAAAAAGTATTCTTAGAAATAAAACATAGCTTGAGCAGAAAACATGCAAAGAAAAACAAATCAGGGAACTAGATGGTACTTACATAGGTATCTCCGGTTGAGCATATCAAACACACGGCCAGGGGTACCCACAATGATATGAGGAGCTTCCATCTGCAACTTTTGGACTTCGGCACGAACATTTGTGCCTCCAATGCAGGCATGACAGGAGGCACCCATGTAATCTCCTAATGCCATGACCACCTTTTGTATCTGAAAACAGACAAATACTTACACATTAGCTCTAATTGTTCCAAGCCCAAACCCATTTTAACTGGATCTGACATCTTTTTAACAGCTATGAAATGTATACTATTAAACTCATTTTTTTGGATGAGAGGCAAGAGGCTAGCATTAACCAATAACTCCTTCTGTAAGATCACACTATTAAACTCATTTTTTTGGATGAGAGGCAAGAGGCTAGCATTAACCAATAACTCCTTCTGTAAGATCACACTATTAAACTCATTTTTTTGGATGAGAGGCAAGAGGCTAGCATTAACCAATAACTCCTTCTGTAAGATCACACTACCCAATGTGGCAGATAACATTTGACCAGCCAGTTTTCTGAGTACACACTGATTGATAATGAAGCCTAAATGAACTTTCTAGACGGCTACAACCATTAACTTTCTGAAAACCAATCATGAACCATTTAGTTCACAGCTAGCTTTATGAACTCCTGCACGATAATACAACCATAGCCTATTGTGGCACTGCTACAGTACCTACGCTAGGCGACAGTCATCATTCTTAATAATAGGAGCTGGAGTGTTGGCTCAGTGATCATGGCGCTTGCCTGGATGCAGGCTGGAATCACAGCACCCGCAGCATGCACAGCAGTATGTCGAAGCAACAAAGGCCACATGAAGGAGTAAGTGAAATGGATTCATTCTCTGTCCCTCTTGGAAAAAAAACCCAAGTTCTAGACATCAAGAATTTGTGATCCTCCTGCTTTGACTTCCTGAGTAGATGGAATTATAGGTACATACTGCCATGTCCAATATCTACCAACTTGTTTAATGTTATCTGCCCAGAAGTTCACAGCAAAATAAATTACTGCATCTGTCAAAGACCATTTTAGAATTTCCTCTTTACCCTTCCAAAATTAATTATAATTAGTTCAGTATCTGAACAGTCCAACATTAGGACTGTATGTGCCCTAGGCATGAAACAGCTTTGGCCACCAACACAGGCATCAAGCTAGGATGAACAAAGGGCTATCTTTTGCTCTGCCCCTGACTGATATAAGAGCAACACCACCAATGAGGTGTCTCTTTGCCCAATGCCAGGGGGTTTATTCATAAAACAGTCACCAAACTTGCCCAACCAGCTAAGCTCCACCCAGGAGCCTTCCTATTGGACTCAGGAAATGGGTGGGAGAAGTGGTGATTGTTCTGTTAGAGTAGAAAACAGCTTATAATTAACACAACAAATCTCAAAGTGATGGTCAGAGAACACATTTCCAATTTTTAGATTACGTTTGTCATCCCAAAACCAGCCCTTCAAGAGAAGGGGATGGAAGCCACACTTACCTGCTGAGCCAATTCTCGAGTGGGTGCCAGTACCAAGGCCTGGGTGGCCTTTAGGTCTAATTCAATCTGCTGGAGAATAGATATGGCAAATGTGGCTGTTTTCCCAGTCCCAGATTGGGCTTGAGCGATCACATCATAACCTAAATATGAATTAGGAATACACTTTAGGCACAGAGGACATTCAAGCCCCAGCTTCATAAGATCAATAAGCAACCTACAGTTAACAAACCAAAATTTAAACACTTTACAAACTAAGACAAGTTCAGGCTATTGGCTTATTTAGGACTGCATCATACTAAGCTAGATACTACTATAAAAACAAGGATGAGCTGTTTGCAATACAACTGAATTGAAAAAAAAAAATCCAGCAGTTCATGTGTCCAAAGCAGGAACTAGAAATAGACATACAGACCAGAAGTCAAGCTGGGATAAACAAGGGTTTGTTTTATTCCAGCCTGATGAGAGGTTCACCAACTTGATGCCACTCTACTCAGGTCAGGAGCAATCCCAATCTCTTCGGGGGCTGAAAAGACCTCACCCTTGATACAAGGAAGAATGGCTCGCTGCTGGATGGCAGAGGGCTTCTCAAAACCATAGGCGTAGATGCCACGGAGGAGGGACTCCGAGAGATTCATGTCATCAAAGCTGTCAACAATCTCATTCCAATTACTCTGCAAAATACAAAGAAATTAAAGCTTAAGTAGTGACAGTGGTGGGACTAGACAGAACAAACAATTTGGTGTCTGCACCAAAATGTCACAGCTTCCTCACCCTGGGTGTGGGAAATTAATACCTTAAGAGGCCAATTCACTTAACTTTACACAACTGGGGGTAGGGCTTGTAGAGTGGAACAAAGGAATAAAAAAAATGTTTTCTGAATACCCTCAGGAATGTTAAGATTCTCTGCAGAACCAGTAAAGCAGTTTGACTCCTTTGGAATGGGTTTTACTATATGCAAGGCATACAATGCACTGAGAACAAATCCTGAGCCCTGGTTTAACTGAGAAACCCAATCCCCTGCCAGAACTACAACTCCAGAAATTTGGGAAAACGGCAAGTGGCACTGTCACTCTTAGGAATCACAGTTATTAGCAGCAGGTTGCAGTCTTACCTCGATGACACCTTCGGGCTCCATTCCATCGGGGCCATTGTCTCTGGATCTGTTGATTCAAGGTATGAGTTTTGTCCCTGCCTGACTGAAGCATTTTAGCAAGCAGCCATGCATGATGACATCGGCCTTAACTCCCATCAGTCCCCCAAAAAACTCAAGAGTTAACTTTAAAACTGTGTGAGGCCTTTTGCTCCTCCCTAGCAGGAGACCAGGCCGCCCCGACTTGATGGGGTAGCCCTCCTTTAAGACCGAGGGACTGGAAGGGCCGCCACAAATCACTCTGCCCAAACGTACTGCTTGCTATCAGGCCCACGAGTTCTGAGCCTGGCCGCTCAAAAGCACAAGCGCGTGCACCTCCCTCCGCACCTCTAGCGCGCCGGAAGTTCCGCCCTTCACCTCCCAGATCGGAGGGTAGGACATCCCCTTCCCCCCCACGTCACTCCGCCCGCGCCCTCCCCCCACTCCCCCCAGCCTATCCCCCCCCTCGCAATGCCCGGATGTGGGAGGCCGCGGGCGGTGGCGGCCTCGCGCACAATGAGCCCCAGCGGAGCTAGCAAAGGGGGAGATTGCACAACACTTAGAAGCGAAGCAGACTGGGGGAGGGGAACCCCCTCAGGCCGCCATGTGCTCGCTCCCTCGACCACCCAGCGGCGTCTCCCCCACCCCATGGAACAATCCACATCCCGCCCGCCCCCGTCGCGAAATGGCGTCGCCCTCCCATACCTCAGGCCGCTCACCCCTGAAGTAAAGTGGACCTGCCCATCCGCAGTTTGCCAAATGCCCGGCTTGTGCGGCAAAATGGACCCGCCCGCCCGGCGCCGGGTGGGCTCCTGGTGCCTCACGCGGCCGCTCCTCGGGGTTAGGCTCAGTCCTGGCCGTCAAGAAAACCAGCACACTGAACGGCCGGTTTCTCGCTCCCCGACCCACATTTCAGCCGCGACGGAACGACGGGCTGAGGACCCAGGCACCCCCGCCTCCAGCGAGTGGTACCGTCAGAATCCTCCGGAACCCCCGCGCACGAGCCCTCCCCCGGCACAGTGAGGCAACCGGACTCGCCGGATCCGGCCACGTAGTCGCGGTCGCCTCGGTCTCTTTCCCACGCTAGGTTGCGACCTCGTCTCGCCACTCAGCCCCGGGGCTTCGCGCACGGTACCGCCTCGGATCGAGTTTTCATAACAACCCTCGCTCGCTCGGCCCTAGCCGGGTTCTCCTTCCCTCTCCTCGGCGCTGATGGCAGCGTCGTCCTGCTCCCTCGCCCCCCGGATGGCCTCTCCCGACTCAGTTTTCCCCGCAACCCTAGAGGGCTTGGGGCGGTGGGCCTCTCAGCTTCCTCCCAGCGGGGCCCTCGGAAGGGAGCGGTCAGGTAAGTAGCCACAACCTCTTGCAAATGCTTTTCTTACCGGGAATCCTGACTCGCAGACATGATCCTTAGAAACTAGGGCGGAGTGCCCGCCTATCGACAACTTATAGAGCGCCCGACCCCGCCCCAGCCATCGCATTGGCTTGGTCGCCTCGGCCCCGCCTGCCGGCGCTCTGCAACTCAGCGTGACGTTGGCTCGTAGGCGCTCTGACTCGAAGCCACCATTGGGTAGCTTGAGCGCCTATCAAGGTGAAGGCCCGCCCCGCAGCCTCATTGGCTGTTGGGCCCGCTTTTCTCGCCGGCACGGAAGTGACATAGTGGAGTCAGGCCTCGAGGCCTGGCAGCCATCTTGGGGCCCTGCACCCTCACACGTGCGGAGGCAATCCCGCCTTAGTCATGTGATTCAGGAGGTCCTATCACGCGAAGGGGGCGAGGCCTCAGCCTCCAGGGACTTCCGGGCTCCCGGGACTGACACTTTCCTTTACCTGCGCTCCAGGTTTTCACAGGACTCAAATTTTATTTTCCCTAACAGCAAAGAGATCCGACAACACCCAGGAGTGTTCTAAGTGTAACAAGGTTGACAGAGAATAAGGGGCGATCCAAAGGGTCTGGGAAGATACTCCTGACCGGAGGGGGGAGGAGGGTTGGAACCAATGTCTGGCCTGGGCATATGGGGTAGCTGGCATGAATCCTAGCCATCCCTCTCCCCATCCCTACGCCATCCTCTTCCCCAGCCTGCCTCTCAGGCTCCCTTATTTTTGAGGCTTACCTACTTTACCTTCTTCCTCAGCACTGGCTGAGGAATTTGTTTGAAAGATAGGGTGTTGGCACTGCCTGAATCAGGTATAGAGAGCTGGCTCCTGCTGTCCCCAAAAGGGACAGCTAACAGCACAGACTGTAAGAAGTCCTGAGAGAGCATATCCACTAGTTTGGGGCACCTTAAGGAAGACCACCACTTATGTATCTCCAAAGGATCCTTTATTGACCAGAGCAGGACCGTGGCATTTATATATATATATATAAAAAAAGTTTGAAGATCTGGCAGGCAGTAATCCCTTTGCCCGCCCACCACCCCCACACTGATTTCCTGCCCCCCTCACATGGAAGGGGAATGACTGCTCCTAAGCCACAAGGCAACACTCCCCCGCAGAGAGGGAAAAAAGGGCTTTCCCCATGGCCACCCCCTGCCCATCAGAAATTGACAAGTATTCTCAAAAAAAAAAAAAATTTTTTTTTTAAACATTTAAATATGAAAAAAAAACAAAGGGAACTGGGTAGGAAGAGGCAAGAAAGGAGAGGAACTGGAGTTTCTTAGGAAGGGTCTCCCACGTCCCCCTGCCCATCAACGGGCCCAGGGCTTGGGGTTCGAGGCTCACACAGTGAGTTTGCAGTGACACAGCTCCTTGTAGATCTGCCGACGAAGTTTGGGCATGTCCTGCTGGGTGAAGCTGAACGGCTGAGACAGGGCCAGGTGCTTGCAGTACTGGATGTTAACAAAGCAGGCCATGAGAACTATCTACTGGGCATCCCACCCAAGTCAGAACCTGTGCTACACATTTCAATGAGATCTCACTCAGTCTTTTAGAGACTATACTCTTTTCACATACAGAGGGAGCCATACTCCCAGGGTCTAGGGTTAAAAACACCCTGGCTCTGACACTATTGTTCTTAGTACATAATATACTTAGTGTTTAAGTGGGAGAAAACATTGAGTTCCGGGCTGAGGAGGCAGATGTACTAGGGCCTCTAGAGACCCAGTTCTACTGTGAGATGTGGAAGACAGACCAATGAAATCAGGGTTTTTGTGTCCTAACAAATAATGCTATTCCCTGCTCCACAGCTGGCTGTGAGCCAAATGAGGCAACAGCATCCCAATCCTTTAACCCAAATGACTCCAGAACTGGAGGAGGCCCCATCATCTGCTTACCTGTAACACAAAGGCGCCACAGTCACTGTCATTGTTCTGCCTGGCTACATTCTAGAAAATCAAAGGTAGACCCATTCACCTAGAGACTCCCAGGGGTATGACTTCAATTTCTGCCTCCTACCATTACCCACATCATCACCCCATTCCCCTCCCTCTGGAAACTCACCATTTTGAAGTAACCTTTCCAGCCTTGGTGGAAATCTAGTCGGTCTTTCTTTACTGCTTCTGCCTGTAGATACTTGGCAATATGCTATGTGGATAGGAAAAAAGAAAAAGTGGTGCCATCCACTTTCTAACTCAACCTAGGATACGATGATGGCAAGATTACCATGCCCAGGTGGCTCCTCACAAACCCAAAGTCCACTATTCTTCCTTGCCACTTGTTCTCCCTATATTCTGCCCTCCTTCCCCCTACCCCCTCAAACCTTAGGGCAACGGCGATTTAGGGTGCGCTGTGAGTCAAAATAGGTGATGGTGCGTTGCCTCACGTCAACAGAAATGAGGGACCAATGCACCTCCAGGTGGATGGGGATTAGCAGTAGCTCCTTATTGAAGATGTCCACCTGAAGAGAGTGCCTAAGGTCAGGTACAACACACAAGGGTCCTGCTACAGAGTTTAAAAGGGAAATGAGGAACAAGCAAAGGAGACAAGTGAAAGAACACAAAAGATACAGGCCCTACATTTTGAGGCAAGGCTCAGCATCTGGACGTTTAGATTCTTTAGGGTGAGGGAGGAGAGCAGAAGTAATGAGGCAAGGGTATCCCTAGCACTGGCGGGGGGGAAGGGGGACGCCTGATATGGATATACCACTTCACAGTCCCAAAATACTAGGTTGGGATCACGTGAGCCCAGGTGTTCAAGCCCAGCTTGCGCAATATATAAAAAAATACCCCATCTCAAAAAAATATGTAAAATAAAAATGAAATGCTGGAGCCAAAGTTTCTACAACACGGTAGAAATTTCCTGGCCTTTCAACTGTAGGGCAGAGAAACCCATGAAGAAAATAACAGCTTTCTTCTCTTTCAATTTTCCCAGTTAACACAGGCCAAATATCTACCCATTATGCTCCATTCCTGTTTCTTCTTCATTTCCCACATCCAACTTGTCATAAAGTTGTACTGGTTATACCTGTGAAACTTATTCTAGATGAAACTACTCTACCTCCCACCCATGTCTACTTGTAGCACTCCAGTCGAGCTCCCTAGCCTTGACTATTGTGCTCCTCTCCTAGCTGGTCTACCAGTTTCCACTTTTGCTTCCTTTCAATCCGTTACTGGAACAGTAGTTTAAAATATGAAGTACCTTCCAAGTGCAGTGGGCCACACCTATAATCCCAGTGACTTGGGATGCTGAGGCAGGAGGATTGCAAGTTCAAAGTCAGCCTCAGCAACTTAACTAGGCCCTGAGCAACTTAGTGAGATCCTATCTTAAAATATAAAAAAAGCTGGGGATGTGGCTCATTGGTTAAGTACCCCTGGATTCTATCCTTGGTACCAAAGATCTGCAGGTGGCTGGCTCTTCAACATTCAAGTCTCAGCTACAGGAGGCATTCCTAGACTATCCAATCCCTTGCTAGCAAAGTATTGTTTTAATCTGTTTATAGCACTCATCATCAGCTGAAATTTAACTTTATTCTCAGACCATAAGGGAAAGAAGTTTTCTTCATGTAGTTCTGGATCCTTAGGACCTATAACAGTTCCTGGCACATATAAATTGTTTAATATTTGGAAGACTGAACAAAGTGGGTTGGGAAAAGGCTCACAGAAAACCACTCTATTTAGAAACAAAGCATTATATAAGTAGTTAATCAAATCATAACTCACATTTTTGGTCCACCTTTTTACCCCATCATAACCCTTGGTACGGAGTTTATCATAGAAGAAACTGTTGAAGAAATGCACCTATGCCAAGGACACAAAAGAGCTGGATGGAATTAAAAGACCTCAGAGCCTCCCACCAAGTCTCTCCCCTCCCCTTCCCTCTCCATTTCATAGGCTCTAAGGACTGGTTCCAACAACCACCACTCCAATTCACTAATAGTAAAACAAAAATTGTTTTTAACCTTCTCTATACATAGATTCCCACTCCAATCCTTTTGAGTTAGCCATAAGGAAAAATACTAAAAGTTGGTAGAAAATGAAAAGAATTGGTAAGTCCAGAGCCAAGCTTAAAGATCTGAAATCCCTTAACATATACCACCTCTCCCAGAGAAACCCTCTTTATATAAAATGGAAGAGATGAAAGGAACTGAAAAAGCTGTTTAGAGCTGCCATTCTGGGGAATGAACTATCTGGTTGGGCTTACCTTTTCAGGAACTGTGTCCATGACTAGGTCTCCATACATGTTCATCACCTGGGAAGAACACGAGAGGCAACTTGCCATGGAGGGTGTGGCATGAGTATAGAGCTCCCCCATACAGAGAACCCCAGATACCCTGCTTCCTGTGTCCCTATTCAGGGTGTTTCTCCACCCTTCTCACCTGGTCATTAAGCCAGTTCTGTCCATACAAGGTCCCCAAGTCATCCATGGTCAGCACATGCCGCTTATAGGACACTCGGAAGCCCCTCACCATGGCATTGCCTGGCATCCGCTGGTATGACTGGATCAGCTGTAGTACCAGGCCCTTTCTGAGTAGGCCAAAGGTGGAATCACACAAGAGATGATGGAGCTGGGGCACACAGAAATACCTACTACTGCCTAGAATAAGAATCTAAAATGACTTTCTTTTCTTGATCATGGGTCTTTTGGAGGACCTGATAAAGGCCCATTTCCCAGAAAGAGGTACATGAAATACATAATATTTTAGGATCCCAGGTAAAGACTTTCCCAGTTGGTTTACAGGGACTTGACACCTTGCCTACAGATTTCTCCCTTTTAGCTCTAATTTCCTCCTCCCCAAGTATATCCCTATGGGAGAAAAAACAACAGCATTCTATTCCCATCCCCTAAGGCCCAGTCCTTTAAGGGAATCTGTCCCTCAACCTTACCTGGAAGGTGTAGAGAACTCCTGCTGGAAAATGTCCTCCAACTTCTCCACTACCTCATCGGTGCTGAGTGGGATGAGGCTGCCATAAGTTTGAAGAAATTCATCCAAGATGCCTGGATAGAGAATAGAGAGGGAAATGAGACTCTGATCTAGGAGTTGGCCAGGGGAAGGAGGGTAGGTCCACTAGGGCTTACTCTGGACACAGGTCACATGCTCCTCCCGCAAGGGACTGTGCTGGCCAGCTTTCTCCCCAGGCCGCTCTGGCTCTTCCCCAGTGCTCAAATCAGAGCCTTGAAAAAGCTCCTGAGCCACATGGTCCCCGATGCTGCACACATTGCTGATGAGGATGCTGGCATCAGGGGGTGCCAGGCTGCGCTCTCCTTCTGGCCCAGGTGGTCCCCCAAAGCCATTGGGCAGAGTACACGAGAGGAGGCCTACAAGGAAAGGGAAATAGGATGGGGGTGAGAAATTGGCTGAAAGAACAATAGAGGGATTAACTAATGTACACAAACGTTAAGACCACAAGGACAGATGGAAGTAGAATCTAGCAACATAAACCTTAAGGAACGGAGACCACCACCCCCACCCCAAACCATAAAATAAGGATGTCCAAGAGGGTCTAATGAGAGAGACAGCCAGAGTTCCTATTCACAGACAGGAAGAAATCAAGAAAAGACAAGGATTCAGAGAAGTAAATTTCAGGTACATTTGTCACTACTCTACACTTAACACATACTACTGCACATGATAAAGGTTCAATAAATATTTGTACTTAATAAAGATGTTAAATTGTTTGGCTGGAGTTCACTGAAGGTGAAGTGTTCTGAGGAAGAATGTTACAGACAAACGTATATCATGTACTCTGCTACTGGGAGAGGTCCCATTCTACCACTATGAGAACAATGTCCCCTGCAGATATACATGCAGAAGCTCTTACTCTGAGGGGCAGAAGTATTTGGAATGAACAAGACTGCTTTTCCTAAACCACAGCTCCCCTTCTCATCTGTCTTAAGACACAGGACACCAACTCAGGGATTCAGTCTCCCAGCCTAGGCTTATTTCGTGTTCAAAGTGAAGCTTAATGAAAACATTTCTCAGTTACTACTGACCCTCCACTCTGCTTTCCTTAGGCTTCGTTCTCACCACAGCAAGAGGTTCCTGGTGCTCCAGGCTCTTAGCCCTCCCCACTTCACCTTCACCCCTTTTACACCTTACCCGAGTCAGGGTCCAGAGGAGACTTTGGAGTCCACCTTAGTCCATCTTCCTCGATGGGGAGCCCAGAGAGCACTGGTGGAGACCCTCTTACCCCATCCTCAGCCATGAGAGCACCTAGCAGACCCAGCCGGGGCGGGGGTGGCCCCCGGGGGGAGTCAAAACGACAGCAGGGGGATGGCACCTGTGGCGTTGCACCCCCTTCCCGGGGTGAGAGATGGTTCTTGGGGTGGGTGAGGCTCCGCCGACGGCCCCGGTGGCGCCCCCAAAGCTTCCAGTGGAATGTCAGCGAGGTGCTTTTTGAGTAGAGCAGCATCTGGAAAGCTCTCATGGCTCTGCGGCGGCGCTGTGAGCAGGTTTTTCGATGAGTGGGGCGGGGAGGACGAGGCCGCTGGGATGCTCCTAGTTGACCCCATCTGGTAGGCAGCCTCCAAGCTGCTACTTCCTCTTCCTCATCTTCATCTTCCTCCTCCTCCTCTTCCTCCTCTTCACTAGCTGAAGCATCAAAAGAGGGCCGAGGGACAGGGAGGCGTCTGGCTGGCACAGTGGTCCCTGACCCAGGATCTGGCCCAAACCCTCCACCTGACTTGAGTGGGGGTTTAGGTGGTGGGGGCCAACGAAGACGCTCCCTTCTGGGGCTTGAGTAAGCTGTGCCAGGTCTGGGAGGCTCAGGCCCCCAAGACCCAGTCCCTTGTATAGTCTCTTTCATGTTTCAGTACCCTGCAAAACAAAGGTATGAATATCAGAATCCAAACATCCAGACCCTCCTGATCCCCAGCTTCTCTTCCTCAGCATGCCCCCTCTGGATTCACATGCAAATAAGGAGAGGAAAAAACGTGAAACTTTTAACTTCAGCTCCTCCCAACTAATGTGATCCACAAGGGGCCCTTTAGAGTGAGCCTTCATCTCTCCCTTGCCCAGATAGAGGTAAGGGAAAATGGCTAAGCAGCAGGCCTCAGCGACCTTATTTCTCAGTTCCCTGGGCGAAACCCAGTATTTCCAGGCTCCGCTTCTCCATTTTAATACCGCCAGGAGTGTTCTGGAGCCTAATAAAGGCGAGATTGCTTGTGGAAACGGCTCAACACAACACTGACGTGATACCGAGGTACCTGGCGAATACACAAGTTTCACAGGGACACTGTTAAGACTTGGAAGACAGTTCCCTCCCAGTCTGGAATGAATGTGGGGGAGTGGGTGGACACTTTGATGAACTCAGGTGGAATGTGGGCGCCAGGTCTAAGGCTCAGAGAGCAAAGTCTGATGAAAGGGGAACGACTCTGCAGGAAACTGAAAGGGAACTGAATCGGTGCTGAATCCAGGTGCTGGTACAGAACCGAGCCGCGTGAGCCAGGTCAGCCCAGCCCCCTCTCCTGCCCCATCCCCAGGGAGCAGAAAGCGTCCCAGCACCGGTGTGGTAGTACGAGACCGGACAGCTAGGCGCGCAAGGGGCTAAGACGCCCCGCAGAGGGCCTCTTAGCTCCGGTTTGGTGGGAGCGAGGAACAGGAATGGGAGGCTATGGCAGGGCGGGGGAAGGGAAAGGGGCGTCCTCACCGGAGCGGAGAAGCCGGGCGGACGGGCCCGAGGGCGGGCGTCTCCGCCTCAGGCTTCCCGGCTCATCTCTCCGGCGCCGGCGGCGGCCCCGCCACTCCTGCTGTCCTCAGACGCAGCCGTCTCAATTCAGGATTACAGGTTTCTGGGCTGCGCACCGTGCCGCCTCGCCGCGGCCGCCGCTAGCTCGGCTTCAGCCTCCACCCCCACCACCGCCACCGCCACCACCTCCCCCTCCTCCACCACCTTCCCCTCCCGCGAGCCCCAGGCCCACCGGCAGTGGCGGCGCACGATTAGTACGTCACACCCGACGAACAGCGCCGGCGCGGCCACCACGCGCCCAGTCCCGCCTACCGGAGGACGTAGACGCCACGGGATCGTCCCGCCCCCGAGCTCTACGCCGGGCTGCGCCTGCGCACCCCCGCCCACCTGGCGGCGCGTGGCGGGCCCTGCGTTGGCCGGTTGGCGCCTGCACGCGGCGTCGGGCTGCACGCCCTAGCGTGTTGCTGGTGGGCCTGAGCCTGGGTGCCCCGTACAATCCAGTGGCGCTCTCCAGAGCAGGGCCTGGGGTCAGGAAGCGCTTGGTACAGCGAGCGGCTGGAGGCGGGCGATACGCTGGGAACTGGGACCCGGTTACCGCTCAGTCTCTTTTATTTTACTTTAATCAAGTGTTGAGCAGAAAGCTCGGAGGAGTGAGGTGAAGACCAGAGCGTGCGACACGTCGAAGGATCCCTGTGCCCCAGTTCAAGCCCGGTGGAGCCTGAAGTGAACTGGCACGCCACGGGAACGAAGAGTAGCCAAGGCACAGCTCGGGAACAGCTGGGCGCGGTGGCGTACGCCTGTAATCCTGATGGCTTGGGATGCTGAGGCAGGAGGATCGCAAGTTCTCGGTTAGCCTCAGCAACTTAGGCCCTAAGCAATTTAGCAAGGCCCTGTCTTTAAAAAGTAGAAGGTCTGGGGATGTAGTTCCGTGGCAAAGCGCCTCTGGGTACAGACCGCAGTGCAAAAAAACAAAACTTGGGACCCGAAGAGGTCATCAGGGATGCCCTGCAGACGGACGCATAACAGATACATCTCTGTAAATAATGACGGAAAGTAGGACCCAATAAATGGAGAGAAGAAGTGAGGATAAGGCATCTTGTAGGATGAAGAAGCAGAGGGTACCTGAAAACAAGTGTAGCATTAGGAACGGGATTTTCCTTAGCCAAGGGAGGCTTAGTGCACTTTACCAACAGGCAGAATGATTCCCTGAACCTGCCGCTAGATGGTGGTGCTGTTCTGGATGCATTCCAGAGGGCCCATAGCACTCTGGACAATGCCTGGCAACCACCTCCCAACCCCCCTACACACACACACACACAAAGAATTTGGGGCAGATGGGAGATGAAAGCAAGATAGTCTACCTCTTTAATATCCATTAAGTCAAAATTAGGAGTAGGAGTGAAGAAAAAGGAAGGAACCCAGTCAAAAGCCAAACCCAAGTAGCAGCTTCTGTTCTTACCCTTCCCCACCCTTTGTCTAGCCAGCTCTTGACTGTCTGCAATATGTACCCACATGCTCAAATTGTTACATTTTGTAACAATCACAGTTTCACAAACCCAAGGAAGGTTCCATGTGGAGAGAGACTAAGTTTCGCCTTTGCCCGAGGAATTATGACACTGAGAATATCCCCTTGGTGTAAATGGAAGACACCTGAGAAAAGGGAGAAAACAGATGCTCAGTGAAGCATAACCATCCACATTCTTTGATGTTTCACCCTGTCCTGTAAGGCCCGAGGCATTTTGTCCTTCATTCCTCAAATCTACCTCTACACCCAGGCTTCTAGCCCCCTACTATGGCTCACCATACCATCCAGGATAGTGATAGCCTCTGCTCACATCCAGCCTCCGCTGCTCACGTGATTCTCACCTGCACTATAGCAGCTATTGTAGGCCCGGTCAGGGTCAGAGGGCATACTGCGTATACATCGGAATAGAGTTTCCTGTCTTCCCTGGCCCTCCCGAGACACCACCTGACCCATGGTGAAAGTCACGTCATGAAACAGGACCTGGCAGGGAAAGGAGGAGATATTGGAGAAAACCAGGATGATATGACTGAGTTTTGGGAGACCTCGAGAGCCCTGACAGGAGCTCGGAAATGAAGAAGGGTCTTCCAAGTTTGGTATGAACTGAGGGATTGGGAACCCCCAGTATGAGGCATATAGGCTCTGGGAGAAGAGTGAAGAGATAACCTCCAGGCCTCCATGTGGGCCTCAGGGTATGCCTGTGGTTACCTGGCTATACAGCAGATAAACTCCAGCTTCCCAGACTCGGACAATGTATCCTTGGGCCTCCAGATCTCTCCCACGCCTAAGAGCTGGTTGCCACATCACCTCTGTCACATCAGAGTCCTCTGGAGGCGAGGAATGTGGCTGTCAGGATTTCTTCACACTCTTAGACACTTATTAGCTCTCCCCTTTTCACCCCTAAGATTCTTGTTTGTGCCCCTCCCCAAAGTCATTATTTAAAGTAGTGCTCACCCTTGGAGGTGATGTTAATGGGAACAAGATGCAGAATTGAGCGCCTCTCTGAGAAGAGAAGGAGGACATCTCAGCAGTATCACCTACCTCCGGTGCCCTGGTGTCTGCCCTCCACCCTCACTTGGGCTCTGGTTTAAAGAAACATCTGATCCCCACACTTCATGATCACTTCCCGCCCCTGCCATGCCCCAGGGCTCACTCTTCCGCTTCTGGGTGAGCACTGCTCTCCTTCTCCGAGTTCTCTCCCCATTCACCCAGGCTTCCAGGACATCAGGGCTCTGCTCATAGAAAGAGGACCGGGGTAAGACTAAGATGCAAGGGCTCCAGACAGCCTTCTTTCTCAGCTCTCCCCCACACCAGGAATCCCTCAAATCCTCCATGCACCTTTCCCCAGCACCCTGCCTCTTGGTACTGGCTGCCCTCCAGGGTCTGTTAGGTACAAGAAGTATTAATCGTTAACAGTTTCCTTTTCTGGAATGGCGGCTCCCTTGACTTTCAAACCTGGGACCCTCTCTTACACCCATTTGAAATTTTGCAGACTGGGAGACCATAGCTAAGAGAACTGGAGAACCCCCTGCCACCCATTCTTCTCCCCCAGACCCTCATTTCCCCTCACTCACCTGCTCCCGGAGGCTCTGCCAAGGATACCCTTCTCCTTTCTGGGAGGGACCTCCGCTCCTCTGTAGCCGGCTCACCTCCCTCCTTAGGCTTTGCAGCTCTGTTTGTTGGGTCAGCAGAGCAATGGCACAAGCCACAGCCCCCAGAGCCGCCCCCCAACTCAACCAGAGTGCAACTGAGAGTGCCGGCTCACGGACTGGGCCCCCCATGTCGCCCGAGGGCCCTTTGGGGGCTAGCAAGAAAGGAGATGAGGCTGGCATGAGCCTGGGACCCTGCTAACAGCTGTGGCTTCAGGAATGGGGTGGCAAAGAGGTGACGGGGAGGGTGGGAGTACAGGCAGTGGTGCAGAAGGGAAGAGGGTGTTACGCAAGGAAAAAATAAAAAGGAACTTGAGAATAAAAAGGAGGGAGGAAGAAAGCAAGCTAGGGGTACTCTAGGTGCTCCTCTGGCACCCCACTGCGGGTCTAGTGTCTCCTTGAGACCCGCCCCCCCAGCCTCAGGAGAATTTGGTGCCACTCTCTCTAGGAAGGACAGGGCTGCCAGTGACACCCAGGAGGAGCGGCCAGAGCTCAGGAACCCAGGGGCGGCCCCAGAGTTGGGGGAGGGAAGGCTGGCTGGCTGGCTATGGGGCATGGTGCCAGGAGCAGAGATGGGGGACAAGCTGGGCAGTGTTGAGGGTCAGGGGATGAAGGCAGAAGACCCTGTGGCTCTGGCATGGGAGAGATCTCTAGGGAAGTTTGCTAGGGGTGACTGAAGGTGAGAAAAGGGAGGTAGGGGTCAGCAAAGAAGGGAACCAGGAATGAGAAACTGGCCGGGTGCTGGGGTTAAGGCTGGGCCGGGTGTGTTGGAATAAGGCCTGCACTACTCCCTGTGCTGAACTTGGCAAGCGGGACTTCCTGTTTCCCAAGAAAAGCTCTTACATAAGGCTCTGGATGAAGAGACAAAGCAGCAGCCCCCAGCCTCCCAGCCTCTCTGCAGGACTCCTCCCCAGGACCCAGGAGCCCAAGCTCCCTTGTGCCTGGACCCTGGCCTGCAGAATCTAAGCCCCCTCCAGGCCAGCTCCCACCCTATCCCAGCCAGGGCATGTGCCAGCACCTGCTGAATGTCCCAAGGCCGCCAAGAGGAAGGGCCCCTGCTCCTCCCTGCCAGGGATTCCCCCACAGGAGGAAGTCCGCCTCCTAGGGAAATGAGGCTGCTTCGGCAGCACCTTGAGCAGAGGACAGGTTTTTTTTTTCCTGGGCAGTGCGCATTTCTGCTTTCTTCTCACAGCTGCAGGCTGGAGGTATGCGGGTCCCTGTTCCCCAATGCCCAGATCCCTTCCTTATTACCCTCTGCCTCCCTGGGTCCCAGTAAAGAGAGAGACCATAACTTGTTCTTTTTAATATCCACTTATCAACATTTTGTTACAATAATAATAAAAAATATATCTGTTTTCAAAATCCACAGGGCATTATCATGGGAGGAGCTTGTCTTGGGCTCTTAACCCCTCACATTTGGGAACTCCTGGCCTAATCCTAGGCTCTTTGGCTTCCTGCCACCAGGTCCAGCCTCTTTTAATGCCTTCTGGTGGACCCATCCTTGCCCACAGGGTCAGTAAACACAGTATCCTGGGGGGCCATGGCCAGGGGGGAGTAAAGGGATGAATGGGGACATGGAAGCCAGTGAGATGGAGTGGAGAAAGGGAGCTGTAAGAGAAGACTGGGGATATTTATGTGGCATGGAAAACACGTGAACGAGCCCTGGCAGCCTATTGGAGGGAAGGGCTGGAGCTTAGGTGGGGCTGAAGGGACTGGCTGTGAGTGGGGAGCTGGCAGCCTGGGAAATCTGCAGAGTGACCAGAGCCCCTCAGTGAACTTGGAAGAGTCCAAAGTAGGTGAGGAAGGGGGCAGCCTTGAGATGGGCCCACGGGAGGGTGCGGATCCGCAGGGAGGACCCCCGCTGCAGGGGCAACAGCCCAGACACCTGGCAGAGATGAAGCTGAGGCCCAAGAGAACTTGTTGCTGTGGCAGAGAACTCCTCCAAGCAGCGCAGGGTCAGCACATCATCCACCAACAAGTCCAGCTTCAGGTAGACAGCCTTCCCCTCATCAAAGTGCACCTGGGGTGGGGGAGGGCCGGCAGAGTCTAGGCCTCTTCTTGCTCTTGCCTCAGTTTCAAATGACGCAGGTATCCCATCCTTCCCAAACCCCAAACTCTCCCTCCCCAGCCATTATCTTGACACCTTCTTTCCATCCAAACCAAACCCTTCTCCCCTCAGTTCCTGCTTTACCCATGCAGCCAGGTAGGGCTTACCTGACAATACAGGTAGTAGAGCCCAGCCCTGGTGACTCTAAATTCCCCAATATGGCGGTCATAGCGCAGAGGGTTGGAGCTGTTGATTTTGGCTTCCTCCCAGCCACTCACTGTCCCATCCACACCTGAACATGGATATTCAGAGATAAGAAAAAGTCCCTTTACAGGACTCCCACACATTCTGCAAGGATCCATTGAGTTTATGAACATTTAGGGCCTACCTTACCTGGAAGACATATTAATTGCCCAAGACATGGAAGGAGCCATGGTCTGTGGAGCCCTCAGTAGAAAAGGACATTTTGTGAAGAAATCTAATGTATATGACCAAAAAGGTTCAAGACAAAATTGTCACTAGCAGTTGCCTCTGGGTTGTAGAGTAGGGTTAAAGGAAAAGTGGGGGCTTTCACATTTTTCTCCACCCGTGTCTACATCATTTGCCTCTTTTGTATTAAGCATGTGTATCTACATTACTTAAATCAATAAAATTAAAAAGAGGGGCTGGAGCAGTGGCTCAGTGGTCACAGCGCTTGCCTGGCATGTGTGAGTATGCAAGTTCAAACCCCAGCACCATGTACACAACAAAGTCTCAGAGCGACGAAGGCCACATGAAAAACTAAATAAAATCGATTCTCCCTTTCTCTCTGTCTCTTTCTCACTGTTCCTCTCTCTTAAAAAAATAAAAAAGAGGGCTGGAGTGGTGGCTCAGCAGTTACGGCGCTTGACCGGCATACACGAGTAGGCGAGTTCAAACCCCAGCACCCACCTACACAACTAAGTGTCAGAGCAATGAAAGCCATGTGAAAAATTCAATAAAAATTGATTCTCTCTCTCTCTCTCTCACACACACACATACACACACTGTCCTTCTTTCTAAAATAAAAAATAAAAAAGAATAAAATGATAACCCAATGTTTATCACCCGTATGAATAAATGAAATATGATACATTCATATAATGGAATGTTATTCGGCCATAAAGGACTAAAATATTGGTGCATGCTACCATGTGTATGAACATTAAAAATATTATGCTAAGTGAAAGGAGCCAGTCATAAAAGGACCACATATTTTATGATCCCATTTACAGCAAATGTCCAACATGGACCAATCTGTAGAGACAGAAAGTAGGTTATTGGTTGCTTACGGTTGGGGAATGATGGGAATAGGAGGTGATGGCTAATCTCTGTGATGATTGATGCTGCACAACTCTGTGAATATACTGTAAAAACCATTGGATTGGTGCTAGGGATGTAGCTCAGTGAATAGAGGACTTGCCTAGAATAGTTTTTTGGTTCTGTCCCCAACACCAAAAAACAAAAGCAAAAGAACAAACATTGGGTTGTACATTTTAAATGGGTGAATTATATGAGATGTGCATTATATCTCAAAAAAATCTATTACCGGGTGCCTCAGCGGTTAGGGCGCTTGCCTGGCATGCGCGAGGATGAGAGTTCAAACCCCAGCACCACGTACACAATGAAGTCTCCGAGCAACGAAAGCCATGTGAAAAACTAAATAAAATTGATTCTGTCTTTCTTTCTCTCTCTCACTGTCCCTCTCTCTTAAAAAAAAAATCTATTACCAAAAACAAATGAAAACAAACCCTAGAGGGGTTGGGGATGTAGTCCAGTTATAGGGCACTTGCCTGGCATGGGCAAACCCCAGGGTTCCATCTCTAGCACCACAGAAAAAAATGGAAAGAAACCCCTAGGGCTAGGGTAATTGCAAATTGCAAAAGAAAAAATAATAGTAGAGTCATCATATCAGGTGGTTCCCAGGTCACCACCCCAGCCCATGTTTGCTGTCTGCCTCCAAAAGTGTAATCTCAAACTCCCCTATCACTCTCTCCCACCGTTCTGGCCTTCTTCCCATTCCTGCCAGGCACCAAACTCATTCTCCCTCCCAGAAGGGCATTTTAATGCTCTTCCCTCTTCCCAGGATTCCATCTCCTGGGCCACCTAGTTTTAAAACGTCAGCCCCATCTCGGCCCCCATTAATCTCTTCACTCTTCTGTTTCTGTCCTAGTAGTCACCAATATGAGACTATAGCTCATGTGTTAGTTTGGGATCTGATTATCCTATGAGAGCAGGGGTGATTATTTCCCCACCCCCCATACTACAGGGATTGAACTCAGGGCCTCCCATAAGGCAAGTGCTCTATGACTGAACTACATCCCCAGCACTTTCTAAAGATTTTTCTTTTGAGACAGGGTCTCATTAAGTTCCTGAGGCTGGCTTCAAACTCAAGGATCCTCCTGGGATTATGGGCATGTGCCACAGTGGCTTCGGGTTACCTTTCAATGGCTCATCTAAGAATGACTTCCAAACTCTGTTGACTTTGCTTCTGTCTTCTGCAGTCTCATACCTCCTCCCTGATCCTCAAGCACTCTCTGCTTCAGCCTCACTGAACTTCTCACAGCACCTAGCCTATCAGACCCTTGGCAAACCCCAGGCTTTTGCATGGAGATTCCTTTACCTGCAACATCCTGATCCCTTGTCCACTTTACATAAAGCTTCAAAGCCCAGTGATGCCTCCCTGTCATAGGGAAGGACATAGGGAAGTTGTTTCATTTTCCTCTGTGCTGCCATGGATCTTTGGCTACTCTTGAGTATTGTTCTTTTCACATGGCACTATAATCTCATATTTATATGCTGTCTCCTGTCCTAGACAGTGACTTTTTTTTTTTGACAGTGACTTCTTGAACACAGGTCTGGTATGACTTGCTATGGACACCTAGGCTGGCTCCTAGCAAACTTCATGTGTGTTCAGTCAATGAATGAATGCCTGCCTTGGTTAACTGCCAAAATAAGTGGTCTATTCTGAAAGGTGGAGGCCTAGCCTGGCCATGAAGAGGAGGGAGGAGACAAAAGAGGGAAGGGGATCCTAGGTATGGAACCAGCTTGGTCAAAGGCCAGTTGTAGCCAAAAAACAAAGTGAGACCAAGTGTGGTGGTGCATGCCTGTAATCTCAGTAGCTCTTGAACCTGAGACAGGAGGATTACAAGTTCAAAGCCAGCCTCAGCAACTTAGAGAGGCCCTGAGCAACTTAGTGAGACCCTGTCTAAAAATAAGAATAAAAAGGGCTGGAGATGGGCTGGAGCAGTGGCTCAGTGGTTGGAGTGCTTGCCTGACATGCACGAGGACCCAGGTTCAAACACTCCCCCCCAGCACTGCATACACAACTAAGTATCAGGGAAACAAAGGTCAGATGAAAAAAATAGAACTGATTATCTTTCTCGCGCTAAAAAAATTAAATGAATAAATAAAAAGAAAAAAGGCTGAGTATGTGGCTCAGTGGTTAATTCCTGGTACAAAAAAAAAAAAAAAAAGAGCAAATGTAGCTGGAACTGTGGACAGTGCCTAGGGTCATTTGTCTCACCACACAAAAACTTCAAATGAATATTTTGTGCAGCCTGGCCACCCACTTGCCCCCACCAAGCTGGCTTTCATCTTCCCCAAGACAAAAATTTGGTACTGTCTCTCCTCAAACCTCCTATTTTTCCTAGTTCTTTCCTAGTTCTTTCTTCCTAGTTCTCTGAAAAGCCTAGAATTCCTCAGGCAAGGGCTCCCTCACAGCCCCGCTCTCCACTCAAATCTACAAACCTACCTGTTCTCTCATTCTCCTCTGAGCCCCTTGTGATGATGGGAGATGTATCCTCTCTTCCTGATGGAAGGCATCCTCTCCCAGTCTCTCAGACATTGCCCCTGCAGGAGCCCCAACCCCTGCCCCAGCAAGAGAACCTCTCATGCAGATCGCGTCCAGCACACGAGCACACTCTAGCTGGCTTCCCAGCCTGCCTCCACCTAGTATCGGCATGACCTTAGACAAGCTGTGTAACCTCCATCTTTAAAGACAGGTTACCAGAAAACCCTCTTTTCAGGACTTGTATGAAGATCAGATAGAATCAAATACAAGAGAGCCAGGCCCAGTGCCTACCTCCAAAAAAAGCACTCACTAAAACTATGAGGAATAGAGTATTGTTTAAAAGGACTAAATTTTTCCTTTGTGATGCACATTCCTCTCCGCCTATTGGCCCATTTCTCTGCTCTTAGCCATAGAAAAACTTCTAGAAAGGGTTATCACAATCTCCAGTTTTTTATTTCCTATCTTTTACACAGTTCTCTATTCTTTTTTTTTTTTTTTAGGAGTAAAAGGAGTAGGATTTATTTAGGAAGAAGTGCAGAGACTCCACAAGGCAGAGGGGTTCCTGGAAGCAGGACACCCACAGTTCTCTATTCTAATTCCACCACTGAAACCACCCTCCTCAAGGTCACCAGTTGGCTTTTATGTTACCGCACCCAGCAGTCATTTCTCTGCTCTCATCTCTTGTGATGCCTCAGCTGCTTCTGTAAGGACAGCCACATCCTCCCCCCCTTTTTTTTTAAGAGAGAGAGGGACAGTGAGAGAGAGAACGAAAGAGAGAATCAATTTTATTTAGTTTTCCATGTGACTTTTGTTCCTATACTTCATTGTGTACATGGTGCTGGGGATTGAACCGGTGTCCCTGCGCATGCCAGGTGCCATAACTGCTGAGCCACTGCTCCAGTCCCCACATCCTTCTTCTTAAATTAGTGTCTTCTCTTAGATTCCAGGACACCACCCTCCCTGTGTTTCTTCTCTGTCTGCCTCTCAGTCTCCTTCCCCAGTTTCTTTTCTTAGCCCTACTTCTAGATGGCCCAGGGGCTTAGGGTTTTGTTCTTTCCCATGGTGTTTCATCCAGTTCTGTAGCTTTAAGTACCATTCATATGCATAAGGCCATGACTTTTTTCTTTCTGTGTGTGGGGATCTTTATCACTCAGTTACATCTCCAGTCCTTTTTTTTTTTTTTTAGACAGGGTCTCACTAAATTACTGAGACTGGCCTCAAACCTGCAATCCTCCTGCCTCAGCCTCCTGAATCGCTGGGATGTCAGATGTGTAACTCACCCCCTGGGGATAACTTCTGCCTTTATAGGTCCTCTCCTAGCCTGAGCTAGTCTACTATATCCAGTCATCTATTTGTGAAATTCACTTTACTACCATTTATTCACTTGTTATTATTAAACATCTCAATTAATTTACACACATTCCAACTTATTCCTTCCCTGGTTAACCCTGTCTTACAAATTGGCTTTATGATTCCTAGAGATATCCAAGGTAAAAATCTAAAAATCAAAAAATTGAATGTGGTGGTGCACACCTGTAATCCCAGTTATCTGGGAGGCCAAGCCAGGAGAATTGCAGGTTCAAGGCCAGCCTAAGCAACTTAGTGAAATCCTGTCTCGAAAAAATAAATAAATAAAAGGGCTATGGGTGTAGCTCAGTGATAGAGTGCCACAGGATTCAATCCCTAGCACTAGGGAAAACATTATTTTTTATTGTGAAAATAGCATTTGGTCATGGTTATGTATTCAAACGATATGAAAGGATAAGAGGGGAACAGAAGAAACTTTCTCCTTTCTACCACCATGCCCATTCCTCAAAAATAACCACTCCAGAGCTGGGAACGTAGCTCAGAGGTAGAGTCCTTGCCTAGAATGCACAAGGCCCTGGGTTCCATCCCCAGAAAAAACAAAATATTTTCTTAAATTTGGACATCATTTGTGATTCCTCACTCTTATTTGCATCACACCCACAAGCAATCTCCTCCTTGAATCTTCAAGCCACAAGTGCCAAATTCATCCACTTCTCTCCATCTGCTGCTGACTCCTGGCCTTCACAATGGAAGGACATTTCAGGCGAGGGAACAGCGTGTGCAAAGTCCAGAAGAGGGCACACCGGAGGAGTGCAGGGCTACAAGCATGGAGAATGGAGAAGGAGTGCTCGGGAATAAGGCTGAGACCAGACTATTGAAGAGGCAGGCTGGAAGCCAAGCAGGCAAGTGAAGGGATATCCGAATGGAAGTTTCAGTGGGCTTAGCTTGGCAGGGTAGGTGGGACAGCGTGGAGGGGTAGGAAGGATGAGGAAGGGAGAAGGGGCCAGAATTGGGACTGAGATTCTGAGCTTGTAGTGAGAGGTGGGGTAGAAATGAAAAAGGTGTACAGAGGGGCTGGAGTGGTGGCTCAGCGGTTGGAGCGCTTGCCTGATATGCGTGAG
>PVKS010003943.1:56036-98466 GCA_004027875.1 Aplodontia rufa
GGGGGGGGGGGGGGGGAGGAAGAATCCCAGGTGCTGGGAGAAGACTGAGAGCTGACAGAGAAAGCTGGGCCATTGATTTGGTGGGAAAACCAGCTTGGATTATGGGGTGGGCAAGAATCTTCCCAGGGTCCCAAGCAAGGGTCATTCAGAGAACCAAGTCCACCTGGGTATGGTAGCGCGTGCCTGTATTCCCAGTGGCTTGGGAGGCTGAGGTAGGAGTTCAAGGCCTTTCTCAGTAATTTAGCAACGTCCTAGAGGCTCTAAGCAACTTCGGGAGACTTTGCCTCAAAGCAAAAAATTAAAAAGGCTGGGGATGTGGTTTATTGGTAAAGCACCCCTGGGTTCAATCCCTAGTATCAAAAAATAAAAAGACAACCAAATCCTAAGAACTTTCATGAACTGGCTTCTGGGATTCCTAGACTGAAGTCAAAGTGTTTGAGGTATCCCTTTCCCAGGAAGCTAGTGCTTATAGGGGGTCAGGGGAGGGTTCAGAGGTGGGGATGGGGTCTCACCCGCCTGTGCTCCATCCTGTCCTGGTTGAGGGTGAACTGTAAGACATAGAGAGGGGTTGGTGAGACCTGATCTGCTCCTCTGCCACCCTGCCTTCCAGGCATGCCTCACCCATCACCCACCTTCATAGTGGGCTGCAATGGCTCTGCGAGTCCGTGTTTTCCGGCCTTTGGGTGCTAAGAATCAAAGAAAGACAGATGAGAAGAGTGGACTCCTGTGGAGGCCCGGGAGCCACTCCCCAGCCCTGCTCCCCTCTCAAGACCCTGGCATCCTTGGTCTTGTCTAGATTCCTGGCCTCAAAACCACAGACTTCATCTTCTTCCATAAATAGAGTGACTATATAATTTATCATACAAATCAGGATGCTTCTAAGAGCAGAAGGGGGTGTTATTAATCACCATGGGCTGGGGGTGTAGCTCAGTGAGAGCCTAACTTCCTAATATATGCAACCAAGATAACAGGCGTAACCCATGCAAACCTGGATACATACGGACCGCCATTTGTAAGTGTCTTTGCTAATTGGGTCCCAGGCCTCTGACTCTCCCACCTTGTCCTCAACAAGACTCCAGAGGTCCTCCTAACTCCTGACCATCCTCTCTTCATAACTGGGGTAAGGTCCATGAGAAGCAGGTCTATGTGACAAAAGGAGCCCCAAGAAGGTCATAATTCCTAGGTTTCAGTCTCAAGTGATCAGCTGTGCGACTCCGAACCTCCCCCTTCGTCGTCCTTTGTGCTGCCCTTGTTCTTCAAGAATAATGTTTTTTGCTCTGCCCACTTCACAGGGCTATCATGATGAACAAAAGCAGTAATGAACCCAGAAGCCACCACAAACTGGCCACTTGTCATTCCTAGAGGGATGCTCACCATTTCTGCGAAGCCGGACTAGTCGTTTCAGGAAAGGCACAACACCCTGGCTTTCCTCTACCTGGGGGTTCAGTTCCTAGAGGAATTAAGGGCAGGGCTCAACCAGGACCTCCCAAAGACAAAGACCATCAGAGCCTGTCAGAAAAGCAGCCAGCCAGCAATAGGCACAGAAGTCCTGGGAACTGATGAAGCCTGGGGGTCAAACCCAGATCCTCATTCCTTTCCAGAGACCAGGCACATCTTCTTGCCAGCCAACCACAGACCCTGTCCTCCACTGGCACACTGCTCAAATGCCCACACTCAGTTGGTGTACCCAGGTGACACACGCGGCCGGAAACCCCATTCACCTCCCATGGCAGGATTCACCCACAGCCAGTAAACACTTGCATTCAGGTGGCAACCGGGGCACAAACTTCTTACACATAGTGATCACCCTCTCTCACACACAGACGTTCCCACTCACGCTGCTGCACCCCCCAACACGCACACTCACAGAGACACACACCCATGCATGTGAGTCTTCATGCACACACAGCGCACACAGCTGGCACCGCTGCAGCCTCGCCTCTGACGGGCTTCCCCTGCCTTGCAGCTCCCACACAGTGCCCACATCTACTCACCCGCAGCTCCTGGTCCTCCTCTGCCGCCAGCTCCCTCTGGGAAGGCTCCTGCTGGGAAGGAGGCAGCGTCACCCTGTTCTTCTCCACCTGACATCTTGGCTTCCACCCATCCTCAGATCCCCTGCCCCTCTTCCCACCGACCCCCATCGGTTCCTCTGCAGTCTCTGCTCCTAAAGTGCCCAGGAAGGAGTGTGCTGCCCCGCCTCACCTGGGCAGATAGCGATGCCCGACTCCCCAGGCTGACCACGGCCAGCAGGAGGCCAAGGCAAGCCAGCGCCAGGCCCAGGCCCAGCGCAAGTGGGGCCAGCAGGGCGGTGCCCGGCTCCCCCCGGCGCCCCCTCCGCTTCTGGCTCCGACGGGCGGCCATGGGGGCGGGGGGCTGTGACTGCCTCACCGCCCCCCCATCCCGGGACCCAAGGGATCGAGGGAGGGGGAGCGGGCGGGCGGATCGCGCCGGGGAGAGGGAGGGGCAAGGGAAACTGGGCGGGAGGGGTGTGGTGAGGACAGGAAGCCGGACACTGTTTGTATGTGATTAAACTCCGAGCCTCCCGCGAGCGCCGCGCGCGCCGCAGGTTTGCGCTCCAGCGGTTGCAGCGTGGAGCGGCCGGAGGCACGCAGCGCCCAGGCGCGTACACACCGGCGGAGGTTTGTGTGCGTGCGGCGGCGGCAGCTGTGGGACTGTGCATCTGATGGCACTTGGGGCAGAGGCCGACGACAGGGAGCGAAAGCAGAAACAGGAGAAACCCCACCCAGGCCTGTGTGTTGTGATGGGGCCGGGGGACCCTGGAACTCTCACCGGACGGTCCCGACCAAGAGCCAGGCAGTGTGAATCTGGGGTTTTATTCCCTTAGCCAGTACGGTGAGGACCAAAGCACCATCCTCCTCACCAGTTTTAGACACATTTTAATTTTATCAGCGACACCTAAAGACACCACTTTCGGGAAGTCACTAGAAAAGAGCCTGTGGACATCCTAAATTAACTTGGGTCATATTTTCACTTCTTTCAGCAAAGTAGTTGGTAGTTGATTTAAATTTCGGTATCTTGCAGCTAGAGAGGGCAAGTCAGAGAAACGGTGCATCCCCAGTTACTCCCATGCTTCTCCCGTGCTTCTCTGGAGACATGGGGGCCATTTCAGCTGATAACGGGGCTGTGGAGTTCAAGGTAGAGCTGCAAGGGCCCCATACACGAATCTGGTAAAACTGGGCCCTTTTTGCCATGAAAACAGTTTTGCAAACAGCAGGGTCCTTAAAGGTGCTTTTAATCTGTTATGTTCACATCTGCACATTTGCAGTGAAAAATATTAGAAAATATTTCCGTTTCGAGAGCAATTAGAGGGCAGGGTAGGTATAAGAGCACTGGACGCTCTGGGTTTAATTTCCATACTGCAAAAAAAAAAAAAAAATGAATGAATCAAAGAGTAAGAATTAAGCTCGAGCGAAGCTGTAGCTCCTGCCAGGGTCAGTCCAGGCCCCTTCCTCTCTCGGTGCGCTCTGGTCTCAAAGACTGCCCCTCTGTTCCAGATCCAGCTAAAGGGCTTGTGCTCCGGATCTCAACACATGTAATTCCCATACTAGGAGCGCTCAGACTCCATCCCCAGCTTAAGTCACTTCAGGGGATCATCTTTAAAACTGAGATTCCCATGCCCAGTGTGGTGGTGTGGGGGCGTTGCCCTTTCCTGGAAAGCAGCTGCTAGGGAGGCTGAGACAAGAGGATGAGAAGTTCAAGGCCAGCCTCGGCAATTTAGCAAGACTGTCTCAAAATAAAAAAAAAAAATGAAAAGGGCTGGTGATGTAACTCAGTGGTAAAGAAATCCCCCACGGGTTCAATCACCAATACCACAATAAGTAAATAAACAATAAAATTCAGTCAAATTGAGACCTCCAACTCCCTTCAGTCTCTATTCTGGTGTCCTTCATTCCTTTCTTAGTTATCACAGTTTCTAATATGTTTGGCTACTTGGGTATTGTCTATCTCTCCAACTACATTGTAAAATATTATAAAAGTACTTATTTCCTAGTTTATCTGTTTATCATCTGTCTCTGGAATGCAAACTCTGTAAGAACATTAGTCACTGATATATCCCACCTTGTCAAATGCTGGCTCCCTGAATACCCTCTACCACCCATTGAATAAACTGAGGCTAAGTTCATTGCTGACCCCTGGACAGTCTGACTATGCCTTCTTGGAAGAACTGCAAGCCTGCACTATTCATTGAAAATTTGAAGTCTGTGTTAAGGGTCTTTCAATGCCGTGGTAGGAACAGGGGTTGATTAGGGTTGGGAAAGAGTCATGACACTGTATTTTAGGATGAGCACAACAAAGAGAGGGTTTTGAGGTGAGGGATTCAGACAGTTGTAGGGTACAAATTGTCAGTTCTATTGAAGGGTTGATGGGCCCTTCAGAAGTTTCTGGAATGAACAATGAAGTTAATCTGAAATATTCAGCTCATTTTCCCGGGCAACAGGAAAATGTTATACTACTTATAATAGTGAAGACAGTGGAAGAGTCATATCAATGTAGCTCTCATATCAGTGTAAGCTGTGTGGGTATGTGACTTCAGTTCCCATGCTACAGCAGTAGCAATATCTTGGACATAACAGATGTTTTATAAACATTTTTTTAAACTAGGCATTGAACCCAGGGATGCTGTACCCACTGAACCATATCCTTAACCTTTTTTATTTTTTATTTTGAGACAGGGTCTTGCTAAGTTGCTTAGGGCCTCACTAAATTGCTGAGATTGGCCTGAACTTATGATCCTCCTGCCTCAGCCTCCTGAGTCACTGGTATTACAGGTGCGTGCCACCATGCCTGGCTAAACATTTGTTCGTTGATTGAACTGAAAACTCCAGAAGATGAGGACCATGTATATCTTCTTCATTGATTAGACTTAGGGTCTAAGTCAGTGTCTGGGAAGTGGGCAACACTCAACAAATGCTCCTTGAAATGCTTTATTTGGGATTCTAGTGGTTGACATTTAATGCAAGAAGGAAAAAGAAATATAAGAGACTTTGGTGAAAAGCCCAAAAGGAAGTCTGGTCATTTAAAGATCCTATAACTTGGGGCTGGAGCAGTGGCTCAGCAGTTGGAGCACTTGCCTGGCAAGCAGGCGGATTGGGTTCAAACCTCAGCCCACATACACAACTAAGTGTTGGGGAAACAAAGGCCAGATGAAAAACTAAATAAAATTCTTAGTCTTTCTCTCTTTCTCACTCTCCCTCTCTCTTCTTTAAAAAATAATTTCCTATAATTTATCAGCATTGATTTAAAGTTCCTTTTGGGGCTGGAGCGGTGGCTCAGCGGTTTCAGCGCTTGCCTGGCAAGCACGAGGACCCGGGTTCAAACTCCAGCACCACGTATACAACTGAGTGTTGGAGCAACTAAGGCCATGTGAAAAACTCAATAAAGTTGTTTCTCTGTCTCTCACTGTCCCTCTCTTTAAAAAAATAAAGTTCCTTTTACTTCAAACTTGTAGACTTTCTTGCCTTGATACAGTCTCTCTGACATTATTCTACCTAACTAACCTAGTAGCTCTGGTTAGGATTATATGGATGCATCAAAATGAAATGAAGAAAAGAATGCCAGACTCTGGGCACCATGGTACACATGTCTAATCCCAGCAACTTGGGAGGCTGAGGCAGGAGGATCACAAGTTTGAGGGCAGCCTCAAAAATTTCGGGGTTGGAGATTTAGCTCAGTGGCAGAGCGCTTGCCTAGCATGCGCAAGGCCCCCGAGTTCGATCCTCAGCCCCGTAAAACAAACAAACAAACAAACAAAAATTTAGCAAGAACTTCAATTTAATGAGACCGTGTCTCAAAATAAAAAGTAAAAGGGCTGGGGAAGGAGCCTAGTGGTAAAACATCCCTGGGTTCCAACCCTAGTACCAAAAAAGAAGGAAAGAAGGAAGAAGAAGGGAAGGGAAGGGAAGAGGTGATGGAATAGAAAGGAATTTTCCTTTTTTTTTTTTTTTCCTTTTGAAATGAGCTCTCACAATGTTGTCCAGGTTAGCCTCAAACTCCTGGGCTCAAGGCATCTTCCTATGGAAAGGGACAAAATGAAGGAAATAAAGAGAGAGGAGAGTGTTGGGACCCATCTTCTGCTCACACACTGGGGTAGATATAGATGACGAAAGGAAAGAAGATTAGGGCATTGTCAACCAGGGAGTTGTCAGGGAAGGGTCCTTTCTTAGGTGGGTCAGGGGTTTAGGGATAGGTGGGTCTTGTTCTAAGGTAGAGGATAAGATTCAAAATGGTGTTACCTAGGTCAAATTCTAACTAACATTCTTGCCTCTTTTTATTTGATAGGAGAAAAGGTGGGAGGGAGAAGGAGCAATGATGTCTCTTAAATTACTTCCCGCTGAGAAGGGGCATCAGTTGAGGACTTCTGTAGGCATTGGTATTGAGAAATTCTAATAGAGCTGGGCAGGAGGACGTTCTGGACCCTCTGATCTGTAGTTGCCTGGATGGTCCTCTGTGAAAAGGGAAAGAGCTGAAACAGGGAGGGCCCAGCAGCAAGGCTGATGATTATGCAGAGACTTGGGAAGAGGAAAGGAGCTAGGCAAGCTCCTATCCAGTTTGTGGGTAAATGGGATGTATTAATTCTGCACAGGAAGAAGATTCGCTGGTTATAATCAAGGCAGCCAGAAAAGAGATAGGAGACAACTTGTTTTAGCTGAAGGGAGGGTCTCATAAGGGAATTTCAGCAGGAATGTAGTGGGTGGCCACAGTGGCCTGGAGTGTTTTACACTGTGGCTGACTCCTTAGGGAGGAGCCCTGACATGGGTGTTAGTGGGTGAGGAAAAGCTTCTGGTCAGCATAAGAGGATAGTGGAGGCAGGAGTGTGACAAGCCATAGTGGGAATTAAAATGAATAGAAGTGGGGCTGGAGCAGTGGCTCAGTGGTTACAGCACTTGCCTGGCATGCGTGAGTACTGAGTTCAAACCCCAAGCACCACATATGCAACCAAGTGTTGGAGCAACGAAGGCCACATGAAAAACTAAATGAAACGGATTCTCTCTCTCTCTCTCTCTCTCTCACTGTCTCCTCTCTCTTCAAAAAAAAAAAAAAATGAATAGAGACATTGAATTTGTTTAGGGCTCCTGCCAAGGATAAGAGTTGGGCATCCAAGCATGAGAGAGGCCTTCCAGTCAGGCAGTCAAAAACAAAAGGCTTTAGCCTAGGGTTTTAACTGGGGAGTGGGGTGGGATCCCATTCTCTGAGAAAGGTCCCTATTTCTGTCTACCTACAGATAATCTGTCTCCTGTTTCAATTTCCCTCTGAAGAAGTCCTTGACTGCTACTGGGGGAAAGGGGCGATGACCATTCTGGCTTCTTCCTGCTGGCACTGGGGTGTTGCTGTGGCAGTCAGGGAAACTCTCCAGAGGGTCTATCTGGGGGATCTCGGTAGAAGTTGGGAGGCAGCTCCACGGAGGGTCGTATTCCCATGACCACCTGGTGCTTAATGGACTCTAGGCATCTCATGCGTCAGGGCAACCAGGGGTCCATGATGGTGGTGGGCAGGTGACCAGAAATGGGGGGGGGGGAATCATGCTAGAACAATAAACAATGCAACATTTTTTGCATCATTTTTTGCAAGCAATTAGTACAAAACAATCAGTGTTATCAGCCAGCCTTTGAAGACCAAGAAGATACTGACTTATTAGAGCTTAGATTTTGATCTGATATGTAATTTACTTATGAGTGGAGGCCATTCACGGCTTTAAAAACCTTAGTAGAGTTGCTAGGAACACATTAATTTTTATAATGGTTTAAGTGTCCCCTTGAGTTGGGGAATGCTACCTGATTTCTTTAAGGTAGATTTTATTTATTTTTATTTTTTATTTTATTTTATTCGTTAAACTTGGTCTTACAATTAGGAGGGATTCATCATCAAACAATCAAGAACAAAAGTATAATGATAGAACAAGCCAGAGCTGGTGCCATTCCATGGTTTCCTCCCTTGAGTTCCCCATGGTTCCATGTTTCCCCCTACTTAAACCCCAAGTTAATTGGACTACTCCTGGAAGCTGGAGGTTCCCCTCTGATTAGATTCCCCCATATTACTTCCCTCTGGTCTCCTTGATGTCCTTCCTATTCCCTTCCCCCATCTCTGCCCCCCAGCATCCTAGGCAAGGTTCCCCATGATCGTGTAAAAATTCATACATGTTGTGGTAATTGTTAGCTTAGCCATCTATTATACTGTTTCCGCTTGTATTCCAGCTTCCACAGATGAGAGAAAACATTTGACCCTTGAGTCTCTCTGAGTTTGGGATTATTTATTTATTTTTAAGAGAGGGACAGAGATAATCAATTTATTTAGTTTTCCATGTGTCTTTCATTGCTCCAACACTTCATCATGTACGTGGTGCTGGGGCTTAAACCCACATCCCTGTGCATGCAAGCCAAGTGCTGAAACCACTGAGCCTCCACTCCAGCCCCCTGAGGTAGCTTTTTAAATATTAGAACTCAACAATCATACCAGTGAAGAACAGTTTGAGTTTACCCATATAGGAGGTTAGGGAAATTTGTGGTTCTCAAACTGACTTAGAACAAACGTGTGACTCTGGAAGTGTCTTTTGTAACCCTTTCTTTACAATCTCCCAGCTTTATTTACTTGTGGAAAAAGTGACACAAACATACATTTTGAGTTACATTAAAAGAATCAATCTCTTTCCTTTTAAATGTCCATGTACGGCAGTGCTTTGGTTATAACTCTCCTGCCAGGTGTTTAAGACCAAGTTGGTCAAAATTGACTTTTTTTTGCCTATGTATTCCTAGTGAGCTGAGATTCTTGAGGAGGCCACTCTTGGGGACGTGTGACAGCCTCTTTGCTCCTTTAGATTTCCTCTACCAGTGGTGCCATCTGCCAGGATGGGTCAGGGTCTTGCTGACCACATGTGGCTTCCCTTGGAAGAATTAGGGACATTTTCTTTTCCAGTGACTGTCCTCTTTGCAGACTGTACACTGGTTTGCTTAGAAAAGTCCCATTGTCAGCTGAGTTTTGGCTGACCGAACAGGGCAAGGGCCAAAATATTGACTTTTTCCTTAACCCTTTAACTTCCTTAAATTTGGTATCCTGGTTTTGGTATTAAACATCCAGCAGGCTAGTATCACCAGGCTTAAAGTGGGAGTACTGGGCTTTAATTTTAATGTGTATAGTTTAATAATAAACCCTTTCATTTAATTAAGGCCAGTAACACTGCTAGAAGTTAGTATTGTATCTTATCTGTCCTGTAGGTTATGGTGTGTCTTAATTTAGTTTTTTGTTGTTGTTGTTGTTGTTCGAATTAGTACTTCTGCAAAAACTAATAGATAACCGTTACAAAGTTTATAAGGAAAATACAAAATGGAATTAATAAGCCCCCAAATATTTAGTTTGCATAATAGTTTTAAAATCAAGGAACAATTTCTTTAACGTTAATGTCTTTGGTTTCTGTTTCGCCTCCATGAAGATCTGTAAATCTGTCTTTTGAACACACCTTAAATGAGCTTAAGTTTAGACTAGTTTTGAATCATTTTAACATGGAGTAGGATGTGAGGCAGAGACTTCTCAGGCAAGGTGAGGCTCTATTCAAATCTATACAAGTTTCCACATTGTCAAGCAAACTGAACTCTTCTGATTACAGATTATAATAGGACATTAAATAATAAATAAACATTAAATGATAAATAAATTTCCAACCTAATTTGCTGTTTCCATACCAGTCTGAAAAGATATTAGTGCTGTAGACAACTTTAGTCTGGAAACACTCACTTGGTAAAGTGCGCTCCCAAATTTCATACTTCAAAAGATCCATGTACCTGGAGGGCATGAACATAGCTAACAGACAAAGAAGCCAGTAATACCATCACAATGTCCTATTAACCAAGTTGAACTTTTAAAGCAAAATTTAGAATACATAGTGTCTTTTTTTTTTTTTTTAAGAGAGAAGGACAGTAAGAGACAGAGAGAATTGATTTTTATTGAGTTTTTCACATGGTTTTCGTTGCTCTGACACTTAGTTGTGTACGTGAGTGCTGGGGTTTGAACCCGTGTACTTGCACATGCCTGGCAAGTGCTATAACCGCCGAGCCACCACTCCAGCCCCAATACATAGTGTCTTGATAGATACCTTTTGTTACATAGAGGTTCTGACCTATCTCAGTGCATCAACGTTTGACCTTAGGAAAGAACCTAAAATAACTTCAATGGATTGTGCTAACTACAGGGAAGCCAATCAGAAACTTTTTGAGATTTACCCTTCACAAACCTTGTGCTGTTGAACCAATGTAAGTCACATGAGCCAAAAGTGAATTTCATTTATGAGCACTCGTCTATCTATATGCCAATTTTGATACCATGTAGATAAGAAACATATGTAGACACAACATACACAAGTGTGCACAAATATACACAAAAATTGAAAGGAAAAAGATTTTAGAGCTTTTAATTACCCTCTGAATAAAGACAGCAGGAAGAACAGATAGAAGGGGGAAAAACCCTCTAGTTAGGCAAAACAAGACTAAACAACATACATGGATTTAGATGTGCAAGACTCAAAGCAGAGACAGACTTGGGGTCGGAGGCTTGAGGGTGAGGGTGAAAAAATTGAGGATCAGTGGGTCGCATAGAGTAGCTGGGAGTAGCCTGAGCACCAAGGTGTACAAGTGGAAGAGGCATTTCCGCAGAGAAGGGGAAAGAAAGATATTTGTCCACTAAGAAAGAGCACAAAGGAGAGAAATGAGAGCTCCTTTGTCCATTTTATTCATCCTTCCATAGATCCCGGGTGAATCCCTATGAACATAACAGGAAGGGTGGATGGGTAGATTGTTGATAGTTCGAGGAATGAGATCCATGAACGGGAGGTCAGACAGAGCAAAGTAACAGGTTTTAAAGTCATGGAAAGGAAGCACAACTCCCGAAGAGGAAGGAGTCCCAAGAGAGGGATGCCCTGAGGGATTTCTCACTGAGAAGAATGTGAAAAGTTGGGTAGTGTAAGCAGAGAGAAAGGTCTGGAGTAGAGGGACCAAACCCGGAGCAGAGGCCTGGACATAGAGAACCTCAGACCATTTGCCGTTGTGGTGGGAAGTTGAAGACTTCTGAGAATTTTGGAGTCAAATGCGCATTTTCAGGTCAGTGACTCTTACTGCCCAGCTTCTATTGGGGCCAAGCAATATTACAGAAGAACATCAATCTTTCAACTGTGTCTTAGAGACCCAGGGTCTGGGTGGAAGGCACCCCATGGGTGTGTCTAGTGGAAGCTTTGATGTGTCTTGACCCTTATTGGATGAAATGAATTGAGGAGGGGCCCCAGGGAATGTGACAGAGAGAAAGACCAAAATCAATGAATGGGTGTCTACATAGGAAATTGGTTTCTATAAGGTCATTCATGGAACAACCAATGACCAATGACCAACGGAAGGAACAGCAGGCAATCTTGGGCGTCCCCAAAGAATGCAAGTCCTTAACCACCCAGTGGTGGTTGGGATTTCTCTGGCCTAGCGCTAGGATTTTTGGGGAGGAACAGTATCCTCAAGGGAACAGTATCTATCCCTAGAGAGAAAAACCGGCAGGGATTCCTGGAATCTGGAAGAGTCAGAGGGGGTTACAGACCCAAGAAGCAATGGGCAGTGGTGGATGTGATGTCCTTCACTGTGGATGGTCCTTATTGTAGCCGCCAGAGAAGAAGTGGTGGAAAGACAAGGAAAAGGAGAGAGAGAGAGACTGAGTTGAGGTCAAAGAAGCACCCTTGGTGGGAACCTTGGAAAACTGGTCCCAGTTCAGACCATTTGCCATTTTGTTTTATGAAGTTCTCAAGATCTGTTAGCAGGGACTGGAGTGGTGGCTCAGCAGTTAAAGTGCTTCCCTGGCATGCACAGGGACCTGAGTTCAAACCCCAGCACCATGTATACAACTAAGTGTCAGAGAAAGGAAGTCCAGATGGAAAAATATTGTTTCTCTTAAAAAAAAAAAAAAGTTCTATTAGTATTTTGGGCTCAAAGGTCCCAAATCCAAATTCGGGCAATTGAGTAATGGAGAGGTGTGATAAAGGTGACAGAAGAAAACAAAGCATCCTCTGTTTACTCCTTGCCACCTGGTGGAAGTCCCCAACTCTGATCCCAAGTTGAGGGACCTCTAGCAGGGCGCCCCTGCAAGAGCCCTGGAGTTCACCTCTCCAGTGAGATGATCAGTCTGACTGGTGTTGCAGGTGGGAACAAAATGGAAAATAAGTCTGTGATCTGGAGGTCTGCCCAGACAGAAAGAAGGCAGAGACAAGAAGGAGGTCTCCAGAAGACACAAAGAGCTCAGAAAAGTTCTTGCTCTATTCCTGTAGCAATAAGGCTGCAAAAATCTCGCCCCATGAGGGGATTGATTTCAGGTTGGGAACTGGCTGCTGTTTAGCTGTAGTGAACTTGGAGGGTCCTCTGAATTTCAAATCTTGTACAAAGGGGAGGTAAAGATCGGTATACAAGAACAAGTCAGAAGTGGAGGGAGGAGAACAGGAGGGAGCGCAAGAGCTCAGTTTTCCCATCCCAGGTTGCAGCGCCACTTCCTGCCTCAGTTTCCTGAGTAGCTAGGACCACAGTTATGCCACTGTGTACTGATAGGGAAAGGCTTCGATTTTTTTTTTCCTTTTGGCAGTTGCTGGGATTGAACCCAGGGCCTTATGCATGCTAGCAAGCCCTTATCCCTGAGTCACAGCCTTTGGAAACTGGTTTTCTGATGTTATTAGGCAAGAATTAGAAGAACTCAAGAAAAGAAGAGCAAAATGCAAGTTGGTCCCAGTCTCAAGGAAGCCTGGCTCAAGCTTCCACCAAGCCCGGGGCTGAGGAAGGTCCAGATTGTTTCAGCCACAGGAATCTAAACCTGCCAGAAACCCCCTCTGTCACGCTGTCAGCCAGCTCTACCGCTGGGACAGTCTGACCCATGCAAAAGCAATGCTTGTACTTTCTTGAAGTAATTTAGTCTCCTTTCTCAGTATTCCAGCTCTGAGGCCAACAAGGTCTTAAACCCAGAGCCCTGTGTTTGAGACATGACCCTGATATTCAGTAAATAGCTCTTTTCCACTGACCTCGAAGAATGAATCCTTACCATGGGCATCTATAAATCTGCATTGTGTGGAACAATGACGAAAACAAGATTTCCCGGGCTGGAGCGGTGGCTCAGCGGTTTCGGCGCTTGCCTGGCAAGCACGAGGACCCGGGTTCGAACCCCAGCACCACGTACACAACTAAGTGTTGGAGCAACGAAGGCCATGTGAAAAACTAAATAAAGTTGTTTCTCTCTTTCTTTGTCTCTCTCACTGTCCCTCTCTCTTAAAAAAAAAAACAACCAAGATTTCCCATTCAAAGTCAGGCATACTCTTTGGCTTCCAATCCCTCCTTAGTTCCCATTCAAATAAAAATAGAGAATACAGCTGACTGGGTGGCATTTGCCTGTAATCCCAGCTACTGGGGAGGCTAAATTAGGATTGGTCCCAAGTTTAAAGACAGCCTCAGCAACTTAGCAAGACCCTATCTCAAAATAAAAAATAAAAGGGGTTGGGGATCTAACTCAGTGATGAAGTACCCCTGGTTCAACCTCCAGTACTAAAAAAATAATTTGGGGGGTTGGTGATTTATCTCAGTGGCAGAGTGCTTGCCTAGAATGCGCAAGGCCCTGAGTTCGGTCCTCAGCTCTGAAAAAAAATATTTTTAAAGGAAATATAATTGGACAAAATGTATGATCTGATGGTAACATACTGGGCAAAATTTTGCAAGACTTGTGCATTGAGATTCTTCTTTGTCCCTGTGTCTTCAAAGATAAAAGAGCTTTCTTTCTTTTTCTCCACATTATTTTATTGGTGCCTTACAGTTGTACATGACGAATTGGGATTTGTTGTTACATATTTGTACATTCTCATACTATAACAATATAATTTGGCCAATATCACTCACCAGCACTTCCCCCCTTCCCTCTGCCTCTCACCCTATTCTCTACTGATCTCCCTTGATTTTCATGAGATCCTCCCCCAACCATTCTTTTCGCCTTTCCTCTCTACCTTCCACATATAAGAGAAAACATATGACCCTTGACCTTCTGATTTTGATTTATTTTGCTCAACATAATGGGAAGACCTTCCTTTCTTCAGGGTCAGGAAGGGCAGCTCTCATAGGATGGTCTTATTCCCCGGCTTAGGAAAAGGGCCCAGAATTCTATGACTGGTTCAAGTAAGAAGGGCAGAAGGTCAAAGATACCTTCCTGCTCCTATGGTTTTCTCAGATTCCTTCATCTTAAAATACTCATATGCCAAGGCACCTTAGCTTGGGGTTACCATTTTCTGCGTTCTGAACCTTGAGGAACCAGCAGTTTGTGAAAGGCCATGATTAAAACAGAAATATGTCACTGGAAGAAACATAATTCAGGGTAGGTACAGAGCGAACTACATAATGATATAAAGAAATTAAAGAGGGCTGGAGCGGTGGCTAAGTAGTTACAGCGCTTGCCTGGCATGCACGAGTATGTGAGTTCGAACCCCAGCACCACGTACACAACGAAGTGTCCCAGGAATGAAAGTTAAATGAAAAACTAAATAAAGATTGCTTCTATCTTTCCTCTCTCTTACTGTTCCCTCTTTCTTTAAAAAAAGAAAGAAAAAGAAATTAAAGAATATAAAACATCCATAAAATAAGAATTGGATGCTCTAATGAAAAGTAACTGTCAGAGAACAAGAAGTATTTCTTTCTTTTCTTTTTTTAAAGAGAGAGGGGACAGTGAGAGAGAAAGAAGAAGAATCAACTTTATTTAATTTTTCATGAGGTTTTCGTTGCTCCAACACTACTTAAGCATGAAAACTGCTGAGCCACCGCTCCAGCCCCAAGAAGTATTTCTCAGAGACTAAAAACGTGGTTGCAAAAATAGAGCATTCAATATGTCAGGTGTGGTGGCGCACACCTATAATCCCAGCGACTAGGAAGGCTGAGGCAGGAGGATCACAAGTTCAAAGCCAGTCCCACAACTTAGTGATGCCCTCAGTAACTTAGTGAGACCCTGTCCCAAAACGAGAAAACAAAAGGCAGGGGGTGGGGGTGCTGGAGCCGTGGCTCAGTGTGGTTATGGTCCTTCCTGGTAATGTGCAAGGATGAGGGTTCAAATCCCAGCACCGTGTACATAGCAAAGTGTTGGAGCAATGAAAAACTAAATAAAAATAGATTTTCTCTTTCTTTAAAATAAGTAAATAAAAATAAAATAAAATAAATAAAAAGGGCTGGGGATGTGGCTCAGTGGTTAAGCGCCCTTGGGTTCAATCCCTAGTACCAAAAAAAGAGTTTAATAGAAGGATTAAAAAAACTCTAACAACATAGGTCAAAATGTGAAAAGACGGAAATCAGGGAGAAAAGAAACAACACAGAGAACTAATCTAGAAGGGCCATATGGTTATTGTGAATCCCAGACCATGAGAATAAAACACGGAAGGAGTATAACTTTTTTTTTTCTTAAAGAGGGAGGGACAGTGAGAGAGAGGGAGAGAGAGAAAGAGAAAGAGAAAGAGAGAATCAATTTTATTTAGTTTTTCGTGTGGCTTTCGTTGCTCTGAGACTTCATTGTGTACGTGGTGCTGGGGTTTGAACTCAGGTACGCACACATGCCATGCGCCGTAACCACTGAGCTGCTCCAGCCTAGGAATATATCTTGGGAAAAAATATGAGATAATTTCCAGAACTGAAAGATGTGTCTTCATTCTGAATGGGTTAAATTTGTACTCAAGATAATAAATAGGAGGGCTGGAGCAGAGGCTGAGCAGTTACGGTGCTTGAGGACACAGGTTCAAACCCCAGCCCCACCTACACACCCAAGTGTTGAAGCAACAAAAGCCACATGAAAAGCTAAATAAAATTCATTCTTAAAAAAAAAAAAGAAAAGAAAAGAAAATGAATTGGAAATCATCCGTACTGAAATACTTCCTCATGAAATTTCCAGAGCAAGAACAAACAAGATCCACAAAGTTTCTAAACGGAAAAAAAAAAATCATTTCCAAAGGAACAAGAGTCAAAATAAGTACAAATTTCCCATCAGTAACACTGAATGCTAAAAGACTGAATAGCGAAATGCCTGCATGATTTTGAGGGAAAACAGTATCTGCCTAGAATTTTATATACAGTCAAACTATTCTCCAATAAAAGGTAAGACAGTGACGTGTTTTGACATATAAAGTTGGCCTTCAACATTAAGGGCCTCTCTACTCCAATAAGAAGTTTATCTTTATCCCTTAGGCAACAGCGAGCCTCTAAAAGTTCTTAGAAAATGAAATGAGATGATTTGTTTTGTATTTTAGGAAAATTGCCACAGTGTTTATACAACTCTATTCATGATTGCCAAACATTTTATAACCCAAACATCCTTCAGTGTGTTAACACATGGACTGGTGAATGGGACTACAGTAAATCCATCCACAGGAATATCATTTGTTGATATGAAAGGAATGAAGTACTGATACACACAACATGGATAAGTCTCAAGTGTGTTACTCTAACAAGTCAATTTCAAAGGTTACCATTCCCTTTCTAGAACATTCTTTAAAATTCAAAACTACAATGATAGAGAGATCAGAGGGTCCCAGGGGCTAGGAGTGAGAGGTGGAAGCAATGGACTCTAAAGGATTTGGGGGGTGTGAGGATAACAGAGAATTTTTGTATCCTGTTTCGGTGAGGGTTACACAAAATGTGTTAAAATTCATGGAATTGAACACTAAAAACAAATGTCAATTTTACTGTATGATCAATGAAAAATAAAAAAAGTATTGGCTTAAAAAAATAAAGTTGGCCTTTACATAGGTTTCCTAGAAAACATAATTTCAGAAAATGTAGACTTGGGTGCTATAACGCAGGCCTATAATCCTAGTAACTCTGGAAGCTGAGCAATGAGGACTCCAAGTTTGAGGCCAACCTCAGCAACTTAGTGAGACCCTATCTCAAAAGAAAAAGGGTTGGGGATGTAGATTGGAAGAGGAGGAAAAATGAATTGAATTGAATAATGACATAAAAGATAATATAAAAAAACAAAGATGTGATGTCATAGTCTGTTTTCTGTGGCTAATAACACGCTTACCACAGCCTGGATAATTTAAAAGAAAAGAGATTTATTTTGGCTCATGGTTCTGGTTCAAGGTCAGAGGGCCACATCTAGTTATATCCTTCTTACTGGCAGAGTCCCAAGGGGTACAGGACATCACATGATGAGAGACAGTGTGTAAGAAACCTAGCCAACTGGCTTTTATAGCAGACCCACTCTGGAGATTACTCTATGAGTCTATTGGTCACATGAATGGATTAATCCAGTCATGAAGGCAGAGTCCTAAACAGCTCTTAAAAGTTCCACATGTTCCCACTTAAAATCTCACAATCAGAATGAAATTTCATCATGAACTTCAGAGGGAACAATCAATATTCACCGTAGGTTAATATATATGATGGAATAAGAGCAAGTCCTCTGAAGGCTTAACATATGATGATGAAGACATAGTCATGGGATGAAATTCTCAGGAACACCTGAGAACTTAGACCTTAACAGGAACGCCTGTGGTTGGTCTAACTCCCATGTGACGATAACAATATTATTCAATAATAGGAGTTCATATTCAGGTGAAGGGAGTAAGACATCTGGAGAGATGAAGGATAAAGAAGTTATGTGACCTGACTTTATGACTAGGCGAAGGACATAGACTCTTAGAAGTAGAGATGCAAGACATCTGGTATAGAGAGACAATAGTGTTACTCAGAAAGAAGCTACAAACAAGGTATTCACTGCCAATGTTTCATTGCTTGCTGAACTGTAAACTATCACAACTGAACTGTAAACTATCACCACTAACTTGTGAGCTATCCTAAGAAATAAATAGCTGCACAGAGTGTCATCGGCACTCTTGTGAGGTCTTGCCTTGAGTCCCCTGGTTTCCCGCCTCAATTCTTCAGCTGTATCTAAGAGGTGATCGCGAGCACCTCTCACAATTCACACCATAGCATATGTTATAGGTGAAGAGTGTAAGAAGAAAGTTAAAAAAAGCAATGTCACACACCAGTAATCCCCGTAACTCAGGAGACTGAGGCAAGAAGGTTTGCAAGTTTGAGGCCAGTCTCAGTAACTTAGCAAGACCCTAAGCAACATAGTGAGACCTTGTCTCAAAATGAAAAACATTAAAAATAAAAAGGGCTGGGGATTTAGCTCAATGGTTAAGTGGCCCTGGATTCAATCCCCAGTAACCTCCCCCCCCAAAAAAAAAAAAGAAAAAGTAAAACAAGTATAATCTCTAGAAAAATTCCCCCACTGAAGATAAAATTCATGGCAACTGAAAAACAAGATATAATATGACATGATTGTATATAAGTGATACATGATCAAAGACCTTAATGACTGACATGTTCTCCATTGAGTGATGCATAGATTGTGGAATTGAACGCATGAGAAGAAAGTCTGATCTTAGCCCGCCATTTGGCCTGAATTAACCCAAATTCACATGGCTATGATAATGTAAGTACTGTCTTTTGAATTTCGACTTATAGAGTCAGCTTGTAGAAAAACCCAGAAGACTTGGTTGCGGTTGTAGCAAAAGATACAAATGCTCACAATCTTGACTTCTGTGTGAATCCAAGAAGAGGTTGCGTGTAGAAGTGGGCAGAGAACGAAGAGTTATAAACGAGACTCTTTCACCAGACACACTGACCAAAAGTAGATAGAACAACAGAATTTACTTACATAACCAAAATAATTTCTTTTTCAAAGAGAGAAGGACAGTGTGAGAGAGAGAGACAGAGAGAACCAATTTTTACTGTTTTTCACATGGCTTCTTTCGTTGCTCCAATGCTTAGTTGTGTACATGGGTGCTGGGGTTTGAACCCATGTACTCGTGTTAGGCAAGCACTGTAACCACCAAGCCACCGCTCCAGCCCTCAAAATAATTAATATTAAAAATTTAATACAAATAGAGTCATCACTGGGAAGAGAAGAGGAAGAAAGCATGAGTTAAATACCTGATGTTTCATGTTGGAAAGTCAGCATTAACTAAACCGGATAAAGAATTAGAAGCTGGGTGTGGTGGCAGACACCTGTAATCCCAGGGATTTGGGAGGCTGAGGCAGAAGGATCACAAGTTCAAAGCCAGCCTCAGCAATTTAGCGAGGCCCTACGCAACTTAGTGAGACCCTGTCTCACTTAATAAAAAAATATAAAGAGCTGGGATATGGCTCAGTGGTTGCTGTCTCTGGGTTCAACACTAGTACCAAAAAAGGAAATAGAAGTATGAGCATTTTAACTAGGATTTCAGAAACGACTTCTGGAAGATCTAAAAACAGTTAAAGGGGTTGCCCTAGGTGGTGGCAGAGGGGTGGAGTAGAATACAGTGGGCAGGGGTGAGGTATTGTCATTTTTCATGGTAATCTCCACTATTCTACTTGATTTTTGTTAGCAGGTGAATGCAGCATTTGCATTTAGAAAAAGATAAAAACTTGAGAAGTGGGAAGGCTTGCTGTGAGGGAGTCATTAC
Organism: Aplodontia rufa; assembly: GCA_004027875.1. Taxonomy (NCBI): domain Eukaryota; kingdom Metazoa; phylum Chordata; class Mammalia; order Rodentia; family Aplodontiidae; genus Aplodontia; species Aplodontia rufa. Next base: position 75,529 of record PVKS010003943.1, read on the forward strand.
CCGCCTTGCACAGGCCTGTGATCACACCTGCCAATGGAAAAAATCGGATTGACCTGGGAGGGGCAGATCATCCTCAGATTCCATAACTTTGCCTTGAAAAATTAATTCAATGCACTTAACCTTTTTGTTCTTGGTTTGCAGCCAAAGTTAAAAATTGACTTGCATTTTTTTTAGGACACTGATCGGAAATGACTTGGGAAATGTGTAGGAAAAACACTGAGAGGAAATCTGCCAGGATGACTTTTTCCCCAGCCTTATATTTTTCTTACTTTTTAATTTTTCTACCATGATCCTTAGGGAAGATAAGATTTTTTTGTTTTGTTTTTTTTTTTTAATTTTAGAGGTCTAATTTGTTTGATATTCCTCACATACTAAGAAGGAACTTGAAATGTAGTCTGTTAGAGTGGGCACCCCGTGCCTTGATGGCCACTGTCTTCCCAGGACCAGCTGAAGTTTGTTGAATGAATAAATCCAGTCTAAGTTTTCTCCGCCAGCAGTGACTAATGATCATTAAATGGTTGTTGCTGACAGGGCGTGGACAGTGATCATCCCAGCTTGCCGGGAACTGAAGAGGTTCTCAGGATGAGGAACTTTCTTTTCTTCCCCCTTGTTTTCTCCCCAGTAATGGGGATTGAACCCAGGGGCACTTTATCATCAAGCCACGCCCCAGCTATTTTTATTCAAGACAAGACCTCACTAAATTGCCCAGACTGGCCTCAAACTTGTGATCCTCTTGCTTCAGCCTCTCAAGGGGCTGGGATCACAGGCATGTGCCACCACACAGCAGGATGAGGAACTTTGAATACTTTACCAAGACATTTTGGGATGACTTGGTATGAGGTCTAAGGAAGGACTGCGTGCACCTCCAAGCCACTGCTCACTTGTGGTCAAAATTCATAACTTTGTTTAAGCTTCAATCAGACAGTCAATCAAACAACTCAGGGCCCTGTCCTGGGCCACTTCCTCTCTTTGCTTCTACAATGTCAGCAGATCATCACACAGACTTTAGCTCCCATCTATTCCCTGATGATTGTCCTGTCCTCTTCTCCCCACTGCTCCGTTGAACACGCTCTCCCTCTTGGTAAATCCTCTGGCTACACCTTGACCTTCATTTTATATCTTTGCAACCTCTGCTTGCTTCCCACGCTCATTCTGAAAGCCTCTTTCCTTGGTCTCTGTTAGCCTGTTTTCTGTCTTCAGACTAAGTTTTAACAGAAAGTTTATTTTGGCTCATGGTTCTGGAGATGCAGGATTGAGGGATCACATCTGGTGGTGGCTTTCTTACTTGCAGAGTCCCAAGGTGGTGCAGGGCGTCACAAGGCCAGAGGCAGGATGTGTGTGCATGTGTCTCTTTGGGTCTCTCTCCCTCTTATTAAAAAATCTCTGAAATTCAATCATGGGGGCTCCACATCAATGACTTTATCTAATTCTCATCACCTTCCAAAGGCCACTTCCAACACCACAGCAGGGTTACGATTCCACCTACTTAATACCTCACAATAGGAATTACATTTTAAAACAGGAAACCCTTGGAGCACATGCTCAGACCACATCCAAACCACAGCAGCCTCCTAACTCTCTGCCTTGTGTTTTCCCTCAATAATTCCTTTAGGATGGGCTGGAGCGGTGGCTCAGCGGTTTCGGCGCTTGCCTTCCAAGCACAAGGACCCGGGTTCAAACCCCAGCACCACCTACACACCTGAGTGCTGGAGCAACTAAGGCCATCCATGTGAAAAACTAAATAAAGTTATTTCTCTCTTTCTTTGTCTCTCTCTCTGTCCCTCTCTCTTTAAAAAAAGAAATAATAATTCCTTTAGGAGCATTAATCTGCTGTGTTCAAGATTGGTTCATTCAGGCTGGAGTGGTGGCTCAGTGGGTTCAGTGCTTGCCTTGCAGGCCAGGGGACACAGGTTCAAAGCCCAGCACCATGTACACAGTGAAGTGTCCGAGCAACGAAAGCCACATGAGAAACTAAGTGGAACTGATTCTTTCTTTCTCTTTCAGTCTCTCTCTGTCCCTCTCCCTTTAAGATTGGTTTATTCACTGAACCCTAAGCTCAATATCACAAAATATAGTTTATACAGAAATTGATCATTAAATCGACTCCAAAGTATTTTAAGTTGGTAATGTTTTCAACTTTCTATCTTGAAAGTTTATTTTGGAAAAAAAATTTTTTTAAAGAGAGTGAATCAATTTTTTTTTAAGAGAGAAGGACTGTGAGAGAGAGAGAGACAGAGAGAATCAATTTTTATTGACTTTTTCACGTGGCTTTCGTTGCTCTGACACTTAGTTGTGTACGTGGGTACTGGGGTTTGAACCCGTGTACTTGCGCATCCCAGGCAAGCGCCGTAACCGCCGAGCCACCGCTCCAGCCCGAATCAATTTTTTTTAAGAGAGAGGGACAGTGAGAGAGACAGAGAGACAGTGAGAGAGACAGAGAAAGAGAGAAACAACTTTATTTAGTTTTTCACATGTCTTTGTTGCTCCAACACTTAGGTGTATATGTGGTGCTGGGGTTTGAACCTGGGTCCTTGCACGTGCCAGGCAGGTGCTCCAACCGCTGAGCCACTGCTCCAGCCCCATAGTAACACCTTTAATTCTTTTTTTTCTTTTTAGTACCATGGATTGAAGATTGAAGTCAGGAACACTTAACCACTGAGTCCCATCCCCAGCCCTTTCTATTTTTTATTTTGAGACAGGATCTCACTAAGTTGCTGAGGCTGGCTTTGAATTTGTGATTCTCCTGCTTCAGCCTCAGAGCTGCTGGGACTGTAGGCATGCACCCCACACCCGGATTTGCATCTCTAATTTTTTTTCAAGGCTGAGGACCTAATTCAGGGCCTTGCACGTGCTAGGCAAGCGCTCTGCCGCTGAGCTAAATCCCCAACCCCAGCATCTCTAATTTTGATCCAACACCGCAAAGTCCTTCCTCACCTCCTCCCATTGCACGCTGGCATCCTCCCTGCTGCCCACCGTCTTATTCTCCACCACAACACCCTGCACTTCCATCATTGCACTTACCACAGTTTGCATTTATCACTGCCTTCCTCCCAAAATCATGCAGCTCTACGAGCACAGGGGCTGTGTGTCCCATGACCATCTCTCAGGGGCATACGTGGTGCCTGGCACACAATAAACACCTTATGTCTTTTTTTTTTTCCAGCACTGGGGATCAAACCCAGGGCTTTGCTTTGCATGTTCTGGGCAAGAGCTCCACAGCTGAAGTGCACTCCAAGTTCCCATTATGTATTTACTGAATAAAGAGGATTCTTCCTGGACAATCCAAGTTCTTTACACATACTGTTAGGGCCTTACTGTGTCCCACGGTAGCCTGGATCATACTGATCACACCACTGTCCTCTAATGTCAGGACTCTCTTTCTGTCAGTTTCACCAGAGCAAGGACTGTGATCATTCATCTTTGTTCTCCAGAACCTGGCTAATGTCTCACACATGGTAGGTATTCAAGAAGTGTGTTGCATGGAAAACTGAATGATTTTGCTCAAATGTCACAACCAGGAAGTGGAAGCACCAGAATTCAAACCTTGGTCTCCAAAGTGACTCCCCATATGTTCCAGGAACCCCCGGAGGAGGGGGAAAGGACCCGGCCCTGAAGACTGGGAAGGACTTGATGAGCAGAGAGGGACATCAGCATTCCAAGGCTGGGTGGGCCATCATGAACCTGTTTCATTCTCTTTTTTGCTTTCTCTATTTCAGAGTTTTCTGCATTACAAGTTTTCTACCTATTCCCCCAACTCTGGATCTATTTCATAGTTGCTTCCAGGTAAAATTCAGCCCAGGGCAGCTACGAAGTGATAGGAGGAGGCTAGACGCCTGTGTGCCCTGCTACCCCCTTCCTGGCATGGCTCTTGGCCTGTGGCTCACCTCTGCCTATGCTGGTGACTTGATGCTTGGCCTGCTAATGTGATTGATCTGGTTTGTCACTCAGTCCTTGGCACCTCCCTCAGGTTTGACCTTGAACTTTAGCTTGACTCATTTCTGCCTTGGCTGTGATAGGTCAGACCATCTACCTCCTCTCCAAGCAGGAGAGAAGGGGACAAAAGCAAATGCATGGCCTGCCACCTCAATGGTAGCTGCCTCCGACCCTTTTGAGAAATCAAATGTAAGTGCACAAATCAGTAAGAAAGAGAACATTGCCTCTGTCAAGTCCCATCAACCCTTTACCAGTGTTGCGCTGGGAAACGGGAAACCCCATGTTCGTCAGTTTTCTCCATTATAACCAAATACCCGTGGTAAATAAACTTTTAAGGAAGAAAGGTATATTTTGGCTCATAGTTTCAGAGTTTCACTTCATGGTTACTTGGTCCCATTGCCTTCGAGCTTATGGCGAGGCATAACATCATGGTGGGGATCATGTGGAGACGGAAACTACTGGGCTCTCGGTGGCCAGGAAGCAGAGAAAAGAAGAAGAGGGGTTGGGTTCCCAATATCCCCTTCAAGGATACCCTCTTCATGACCCATCTTCTTTCCACTGGTGTTGCCACCTGCAGGGCTTAACTCAGGTACCAGCAAGGGGTGATGGGAGGATTAAGAAAAAAAAACACAGACACAGACATATAGAGAAAGCTGGGACTGTTAGGCAGAACTTGAGCTAGGCAACACATTTTGAATCTTATCCTCCATCCTAGAACAAAACCTACCTATCCCTAAACCCCTGACCCACCTAATCCAAAACCCCAGAGCTGCCTACAATACTCCACCATCATGCACAGAAACCCTAAACACTCCATCAGAAGAAAGGACCCTTCCCTCACAACTCCCTTGCAACGGGGCTGGTGCGGTGGCTCAGTGGTTATAGCGCTTGCCTGGCAGGTGCAAGTACGTGAGTTCAAATCCCAGCACCACGTACCCAACAAAGTCTCGGAGCAACAAAAGGCACATGAAAAACTAAATAAAAATTGTTTCTCTCAGTGTCTCTCTCTCTTATAAAAACAAGACAAACAAACAAACAAAAAAACTCCCTAGCAATGCCCTAATCTTTCCCCGTAATCCTCTATATCTACTGTAAGCAGAACATGGGTCCCAGACTCTCCTGGGTCCCCTCTCTGCTGTTTTCTCCCAATAAACCTGTGTTACAATTGAGCTGCCACCACTCTCTGATTTCCTGCACTCGCTTCTTTCCTTACAGGGACCCGGTGGGACACTGTTATCGGATGGAGGGACAGTGGCCCAAGGCGAACACAGCAAGTTTATTTTACAGATTTATCAGGAGAAGGTTAACTGTGAGAAAATTTCATAAAAGCAGACGGGCTTTGTAGGTTGCGGCATGTGCAGCATTTTTGTAACTTGTTTATTCTTAGAGCATTATTTCTCCAGCAACTGGTGTCTGAACTCAAGGCCAACGGTGGACATTCTGCACCATGCACAAAATGTTCCCCTGGCAAGGCTCCTGCCCAGGGTAGTCACTGGCTGTGGTCCAAATCAACAGTCGCCGCTCTCTGGCTCTCTGCACACTGGGCTCCACTTAGGTTCCACCACCTCCTCACAGCACCAAAGGCTGAGAACCAAGCCCTCAACGCATGCGCCTTTGGGAGACATTTAAGATACAAACTATAGCACGTGAATGCTGGTCTCCACTGGCTTCTGGCTTTGGGGGACCACGTGTGGGCCACTCAGCTCCCTAGATCTCAAATGGGAAAATGGGATGAAAAGAAATCAAAAGTCCAGGTGGAGGAATTCTGCTGGAGTGGAATGTTATGGTCATTAAAGTTGTGCACATTAAGCTGGGTGTTTCTTTATTTTTATTTTATTTCTTGGTACCAGAGACTGAATTGAATACAGGGGTACTTAATCACAGAGCCACATCTCCAGTCTGTTTTATTTTTATTTTTTTAATTTTGAGACAGGGTCTCACTAAGTTACTGAGGCTGGTTTTGAATTTGCAATCCTCCTTCCTCAGCCTACCAAGCTACTGGGTATCACAGGTATGTGCCAACCCACCCAGCAAAGCTGTAGAATTATTTGTGGTACAAAACACTGAACAAAACCTAATGCATACATGCAACCGTTGCAGGAGCAAGTCGGAAGACATGGTTTTTTATTGTTGTTGTTTAAGAGAGGGACAGTGAGAGAGACAGAAAGAGAGAATCTATTTAATTTCGTTTTTCATGTGGCTTTCGTTGATCCTAGTTGTACGTGGTGCTGGGGTTCAAACCCACGTCCTTGTGCTTGCCTGGGAAGCACCGTAACCACTGAACCACCACTCCAGCTTGAAAGACATGTTGTTAAGTGGGGGGTAGAAAATGCAAAACATAGGCATATGTCTCATACATTCATGACCTATATTTCTGGAAGAAAATATAAGAAATTGGAAACCTCTGCGTTGGGGCATTGGGTATCTGGGAGTTTCGTGAGAAAGAAAATTTTGTCTTATACTCAGTCACACATGAATGGGTCTTATCTTTTTTTTTAAAGAAAGAGGGACAGTGAGAGAGAAAGAGAGAGAGAAGCAATTTTTTTTTTATTTAGTTTTTCACGTGACTCTGTTCCTCCAACACTTTGTTGTGTACGTGGATGCTGGGGTTTGAACCCTCTTACTGGCACATGTCAGGCAAGTGCCATAACCGCTTAGCCCCGCTCCAGCCCCCATGGGTCTCATTTTGGCGTAAATAAATAAATAAATATTTTGCAAAGAAGAAGGGAATTATTAAAATTTTTGAACATGCAGTTCCAGGCTCCTGCCTGGAGCCTAAGGGAACCTTAGCAGTCCCAACACGCCTCCCACTCCTGGCCCAGCATCATCTCCAGCCAATTATGTTGCTTTTCTGCCCTGGAAGCTCCCTTATCCCCATTCGACATTATTCTTCTTTCTCCCAACAGGCATAAGATAAGACTTCTGACTTGCTGCATGGACATATTCTTTTTCCCTTCATTCAATGGAGAGATTAAAATAATACTATTTAGCTGGGTGTGGTGCCACGTGCCTGTAATCTCTGCAATTTGGGAGAATAAGGCAGGTATTGCAAGATCAGAGCCAGACTCAGCAACATAGTGAGCTCCTAAGCAACTTAGGAGCTCCTGTCTCAAAATAAAACTCCTGTCTCAAAATAAAAAATAAAACAGGCTGGAGATGTGGCTCAGTGGTTAGGCGCCCCTGGTTTCAATCTCTAGAATAAAAAATAAAAACAAAAAACTCTGCTATTTATTTATCTATTTAAAGTACTGGGCCCAGCAAATGACACTATTGAAAGGAGTAAATAAAGAAAGGACAGAGAGGGGCTGAAGCGGTGGCTTGGTGGTTACGGCACTTGCCCAGCATGCACAAGTACGTGGGTTCAAACCCCAGCACTCATGTACACAACTAAGTGTCAGTAGAATGAAACCCATTTCAAAAACTAAATAAAACTTGGTTCTCTCTCTGTCTCACTGTTCTCTCTTAAAAACAGAGAAAGGACAGAGGAATTCTTTTGAAGGCTTTTGACAAAAGTTTTTTAGTACAATGTGTAGTCAGGGGCTAAAGGTTTTTTGGGTTTTTGCTATATTTTCCCCTAGACTTGGGAATTTCCTGAGGAAGCTTTTCCAGAGGGAACTGATAAATCAACATTAAAATGGAAATGACCCTGGCATGGTGGCACACACCTACAATCCCTGCAGCTCAGGAGACTGGGGCAGGAGGATCACAAGTTTGAAGCCAGACTCAGCAATTTAGTGAGGCCCTAAGAAACTTAGCGAGATCCAATTTCAAAATAAAAAGGGTTGGGGATGTGGCTCAGAGGTGGAGTGCCCCTGGGTTCAATACCTGGCACCAGAAAGGATGGGAGAATGGAATGGTGGTTCAGCGATAGGTTGCTTGCCTGGCATGCACAGGGACCCAGGTTCAGACCCCAGGGCCACACACACAACTGGGTATCTGAAAAAAAACATGAAAAAGTGAACAGAATTGATTCTCTCTCTCTCTCTCTCTCTCTCTCTATATATATATATATATATATATATACATATAATTATATATATATATAATTTCCAATTTGGAAATTAGACTTAGACTTCTTAATCACTTTTATAAATAAAGGAGGCATTAAAGTGCGAGTTTCCAAAACCAACTGCAATTTAAATCTCCTCTGAATCTATATAACTATGCATACACAAAGAGAAAATTTACATGTGTACTGTACCGTATCTCTATCCAAGAGTCTTGTACAGTTTGTGTGTGCGCGTGCACGTGTGTACATATAAACTATACATAAAATGCTTCACCGCAGAAATATGAGCAGTGTACCCTGGTCTGATTGAGTTGAAGAATTCAGTTATGAGTAATTTCTGGAGAGGGACATTCTGTCTGGGTCATCACTGCATGCCCAAGCTTCATGCAGAACCTGGCACGTGGAGGCGTCCAGGGTCTGCTGAATGAGGAGCCCACGAGCCTCCATCTGTGGATGGTGTCTGGGTCTCATATGTTTTGCTGTTGCTTTTTGTTTTGCTTTGCTTTGTGTTTTTTTGTATTGGGGATTGAACCCAGGGTCACTTAACCAGTGAAACAGGGTCTGGCTAAGTTGCCTAGGGGCTTGCTGAGTTGCTAAGGCTGGCCTGGCACTTGTGACCCTCCTGCCTCAGCCTCCTGATCTGCTGGTGTTACAGGCAAGCCCCTCCACATCCAGCTTTTGGCTGTTGTTTTGAGACAGGGACTTACTATGGCCCAGGCTGTCCTTAAATTCTTGGGCTCAAGTGATCCTCCTACTTCAACCTCTCAAGTAGTTGGGACTATAGGCACATACCACCCTGTTGGCTCAAATTCCACTTTATTTATTTTTTAAGAGAGAGAGAGGGACAGTAGGAGAGACAGAGAGAAAGAGAGGACCAACTTTATTTAGTTTTTCACGTGGCTTTTGTCGCTCCGACACTTCGTTGTGCTGGAGTTTGAACCTGGGTTTTTGTGCAAGCCAGGCAAGTGCCATAACCACTGAGTCACCATTCCAGCCCCTCAAATTCCACATTTTTGAACTTCTGTATTTTAGTTCATGTCTTCATCGTTCTATGTTTCCCCGTAGATAAAACCCTGCTTTTGTGGTTTTTTCTTTTTTAAGACAGTGAGAAATAGTCAATTTTTATTTATTTTTACATCTAGTTTTGTTTTTCTGACACTTAGTTGTGCATGTGGTCCTCGTGCATGCCAGGCAAGCCCTCTGCTGCTGAGCCACCACTCTAGCTTTTGTGTTTTATCTTCTCTGATTCTCCAAATAAGCCTGGGAGATGAGGCTTGTTATCTTCATGTTATAGCAGGTAGAAAATAAGACCAAGAAATGAGGGTCTTGTCCAAATCTGCACAGCTATTTATTAAGAGGACTAATAACCAGTCATAACTAGATGGCTGCCATTCATTGAGCTCTCCTCTGTCCCAGGCATCATGCTTGGTGCTGTTTGTATACAACATTATTTATTTCCTTATTTTGTAGTACTGAGGATTGAAACCAGTGCTATGTTAAATGCTGGGCACATGCTGTATCACTGAGCTACACTCCAGCCCTGTGGTATTATTTCATCCTTACAGCAAACCACTGTGGTGATATTCTGATCCCTACTTGATAGATGCTAACAGATTAAGGTAAAGCAAGTTAGTTGAAGACCTAGAACCTGGGTCTCCATTTCTGTCTGTATTAGATGGGTTTTCATTGCTATGACAAAGCACATGAGAAAAAAAGAAGAAAGAAGAAAAAGAGCCTGGGGATGTAGCTAGGAGGTAGGAAACCTGCCGAGCTTGCTCAATGCCCAGCAACAGAAAAACCAAATACCTGAGAAAAACAGCTTAAAGGGAGGGAAATTCATTTTGGTTCACAGTTTTAGAGGTTTCAGGGCATGTTTGCCTGGCCCAGTGGCTTTTGGGCCTTTAGTGAGGCAGTCCAGGGGAAGTCTGCGGAGGAGGAAAGTTGCTGTCCTCAGGGCAGTCAGGAAGCAAAGAAGTGGGGTTCCGAGGACAGAATGCACCTTCAGAGGTAACCCAGCTCTAATTAGGCTCCACCCCCTACAGTTTTCATCACCTCCCAAAAGGGCCACCATCGGAGGACCAAACCTTCAACACATGAGCTTTGGGGGACAATTAAGATCCAAACTATAGGGGCTGGAGCTCAGCAGTCGCAGCGCTTGGGGCGCTTGCCTGGCATGCACGAGGACTGGGGTTTGCACGCAACAAAGTGTTGGAGCAACGAAAGCCATGTGAAAAACTAAATAAAGTTGATTCTCTCTTTCTCTCTCTTTCTCTCTCACTGTCCCTCTCTCTTTAGAAAAAAAAAATCCAAACTATATAACATTTGCTTTTTCTGCAACATGAAGAGCCTTGGAGCACTTGAGCAAAATTTAGAGTGCAGATAAGTCACCAAGACAGAAATCACCCTCAGAGTGGTGGAGCATAGTTCTAGAGTTTCTGATCTGGTGGGTCTGGGACTGGAATTTGCATTCCGGGTGGTAATGCTGCTGCAGTCCAGACCCTCTGCTCCAGAACCTGCATTCCCAGTAGGTGACCCCATCATCTTGGAGTCCTAATGGAACCCTGCGGGAGAACTACCCCACCCCACCTCAGAGCTGGGCCTGAGGGGTGACCATCAACTGAGTAGAATCTGGGACCCCCACCTCTGCATAGAACCCTAATCTTGAGCTGAGAGTTAGGGTTTTGATTTGGAAGCAACAGACACCAACCCTGGTGGATTTCAACCGAGAAGGAGTTTATTGGAAGTCCATAGGTAGGTCCCAGAATTTCCAGGAAGGTTACAAAACCAGACTTGGGAAGGAGGCTGAGTTGAGGAAACTTCAGTGTGGACTGCAGAGGTTGCCTGATGAGGACAAGCTTGCCTCAGGCCCTGCTGGACACACACTCACGACTAGGACACGGAGACAGCTGGCCGTGGATGCGGGAGGCCACTGCTGCCACCAGGAAGGATGTTCTTCCTTCCACTTCCTTGCTTTGCCTCATTAGCCCTCAAACTAAAATCTGAGGGGGCAGTGGACCGCCTGACTTAGTCTGGGCCAAGGGTCCTCCATCAGATGCAAGGTAAAGTGAGCCTTTAGTTTTGGGGCCTCTATTAAGGGTGGAGTGTATCTCCTACTGAGGTTGAATGCAAGAAATGAAAGAAATAGAAAGAAGATATAAAATAAGGACAAGGAAATATATTTTTAATTTAAATTAAATATGCCAGGTGCAATGACACAAACCTACTATCCCAGTCGTTCAGGAGGCTGAGGTAGGAGGATCCCAAGTTCAAAGTCAGCATCAGAAACTTAGATCCTATCTCAAACTAAAAAGGGCTGGGTTTGTTGCTCAGTGGTAGATTGCTCCTGAGCTCATTCTCTAGCAACAAAATAAAATAAAAGTGTTCCACACGCTTTTCCAGGCCTGTCACACCCCCCCAAGTTCATTCTTCTAAAAGAACTAAAGCAAGCGCTTTAACCCCCAAGCCACTGCTCCAGCCTATCACTTTGCAATTTCTGAGAGCAGTGTAAATCTTAAAGTTGCTACCATAAAATCACTCATGTTATTTACCTTGTGCACTTACTAGTGCACTAATAATAGATTAGGCAAAGAGAGATACAATAGTTTAGAAAACCTATAATTTAGGGGACTTTCTAGTAGTATCTATTGACCAGATAAGAATGACCACATCAACCTAAGGATCCTGAGAATGATCTGACCAACATAAACTGTCTTGTGATCACCAGACTGATGTCATCCTTACACATCTTCCCATAAGCCCACCCCTCACCAAGTTCCCTTTAAAAGAAGAGCCTGAGCTGGGCACAGCAGCACACACCTGTAATTCCAGTGTCTCGGGAGGCTGAGGCAGGAGGATGGCAAGTTCAAAGCCACAGCAACTAAGTGAGGCCCTAAATAATAAGGGCTAGGAATGTGTCTCAGTGGTTAGGCATCCCTGAGTTCAATCACGGGTACCATATAAATAAAAAGTTTGAGAACCCCCAAAGTGTCTGTCACTCTTGAGATAGACCATGCTCTCCCTTGAATGTATATCTGCTTTCCTAAATAAATCTGTGTCTCTGACTGGCATGTGCTGACATTCTTTCCCAGCAAGTACGGCAAGGACCCTACTTGTCCTGAGTTGGGTTCACCCCCCTCAGTCCCAGCACTAACAGGTGACACTGCCAATATGCATAGGATGAGGAACATTCCAGACATGTGATCCTAGGCAGTTAGTGAAAGCCAACATTTTGTATGTATATATATATTTTTTTTGCCATATACGGGACGGAACCCGGGGCCTTGCAAGCACTGTACCGCTGATGTACCCCCAGCCCTGTTGTGTGTTCTTCAGTTGTGTTCAAGCTGGTCAGCTGACAGTTACCAAGGCACTGCTATCTGTTCACTGCTAACAGCGTAGAGCGAGCCCTCTCTTGTGTGCAAGGAGCTGTGTGAAGCAATTTTCATTATACAAATTGGAAACGGGAGTTGAATACAAGGAATGCATTTTGTATTCACATTATTCTTTTTTTTAAAGACAGAAGGACAGAGAAAGAGAGAGAGAGAGAGAATCAATTTTTATTGAGTTTTTCACATGGCTTTTGTTGCTCTGACACTTAGTTGTGAACGTGGGTGCTGGGGTTTGAACCCGTGTACTTGCGCATGCTGGGCAAGCACCGTAACCGCCGAGCCACCGCTCCAGCCCCTCTTATTTATTTTTTTAAAGAGTGAGAGCAGGGACTGGAGCGGTGGCTCGGTGGTTACGGCGCTTGCCTAGTATGTGGCGGTCCACGGGTTTGAACCCCAGCACTATGTACACAATGAAGTGTGGGAGCAACGAAAGCCACATAAAAAACTAAATAAAAATTGATTCTGTCCCTTTCTTTTTAAAAAGTCTCATTTTGATTTAAAAAATAATAATGTGTCTATGACATAAACATCCTGCTGCACTTGTGCCCAGGGTCATGTAGTAAGTTGCCCTAAGTGGGACAGAAGAGGACAAAGGGAATGGAGTGGAATTAGATAAGATCTCCTGTCTCCCGGCAGAATAGCACATGCTTTAGACTTCATTGAGTCAGGAGGCTAAGGCAGGAGGATCATATTTGAGAACAGCCTGGGCAAATTTTTTTTTTAAAGAGAGAGGGGGACAGTGAGAGAGAGATAAAGAGAGAAAATCAATTTTATTTAGTTTTTCATGTTGCTTTTGTTGCTCCAACACCTTGTTATGTACATGGTGCTGGGGTTCAAACCCACGTCCTTGCATATGCCATAGCCTTGGCTGCCGGGGTGCCAGCCCCAGCAACTCTCAGGGTCCCCGAAGGATGAGTGGAGTCGGCGCAGAGGATGACCTGAACCTCTGGGGCAAGTTGCAAGCAGACTCAGCGAGCTACTTGAGCAAAATGGGAGCTCTTTTATACAGGTGCAAAAACAATGCTTTCATTATCTGCCTCATTAACCAAATTAACCACCTGTAACTATTTAAACTGTTTCAGAGCCCCAGACACAAAACTATCCACTTTGTTATTAGTTCATGGTCAAATTCTCATGAATGATTTCATGTATTGTACAAAAAGCTTTTATTTTCAAAAAGGATAATGTTGTTCTTATTTCTTTATACATGTTTTGATAAAAGGCAGAGATCAAATACTTTCCCAAGACTGACTCCCTATTTTCCTTCAGATGTTTCTTATTTAGCTATGTTATAGGCCCTTATTCCCTAATTAACTACTAACCTAAAACTATTTTGTTACTGTAACCTTACTAGATATTTTGTAGCTATCCTAAGTCCTATAATTGTTAATCTTTTTTATATATAATTGTTAATCTTAAGATATTTGTGCATCCTAACCTATGGGCTAAGAAGTTAAAACTTAACTTCTGCCAAGACAGGAAAGACAATTTGTACATATACACATTTCTTTTGTTCTTTAGTTCTAATTATTTTGCTTTCTACTTCCAATTTTGTTTTGAAGTCAATATAGCTTCATTTTTCATGACTTCTATACGTGTTATACAAGTACCCTTCTCATCAATCCGCAACAGTTGTTTGAGCAATGGAATTCTCATGACAATCAGAGAATTTCCAATTCAAGCAAACACACAATACATGTAATTACCAGAACACAGCCAATTTCCAGAAGGGATGGTTTTGGCAATCTCCTGCAATGCTGGCTTTGCTGAGCCCTTCCCCAAGACTGGACTTTGTCAGACAGAAGCTCTGTAGATATTGCCTCCTCCACTTGGCAATTTAGCATGACCCTCAGCAACTTAACACACTGCCTTAAAATAAAAAATTGAAAAGGGATGGGGATGTAGCTCAGGGGTAAAGCGCACCTGGGTTCAATCCCTGTACCAGAAACTATATACACAGAAATGTATATATAGCCTCCTGGAGAAAGGTCGTGGAGAGCAATTCTGGAGGTGGAGAGAGGCAGAGAGAGAGAAGGGTTTCAGAGTATTCCCAACTATAGCTATAAAACCAAGAAGTAGGGCAGGAGTGGTTGCTCAGTGGTTGCGGCGTTTGCCTTGCTTGTGCGAGGCCCTGAGTTCAAGCCTCAGCACCACACACACAACAAAGTCTCGGAGCAACGAAGGCCTCATGAAAACCTCCATAACAATTGATTCTCTTTGTCTCTCTCTCTCTCACTGTCCTTCTCTTTAAAAAAAAAAAAAAAAAGTTTCTTTTCTTGTAAGGCAGGGACAGGAAGAATAAAAAAATAACCAGTTAGTTAACATCTGCTACATCAGGTTACTTTATCCTCCTCTCCCCCCGGATCGAACCCAGTGGGGCTCTACCTCTGAACTATATCCTCTCTCTTTTTTATTTTATGAAATAAATAAAATTTATGATATTTCGGAGTCTCATGAAATTGCAGAAACTGACCTTGAATTTGCAATCCTCCTTGCTTCAGCCTCCTCAGTCACTGACTGGGATTACAGGCGTGCACCACAGCTCCTGGCGTTGGTGTTAATTTTTGTAATAATTAAAGGGTGTAAAGATTAGAAGAGGGGGGGTCTTCACTGCCATGTCAATTGGCCTCTTTGGGAAATTTGCCTCCCTCATTCTCCTGATTTCTCAGGAGGCCGGATAACAACTTAGTTATGGCAAAGAGACATCCTCAACATTTTGAAGTTTATCATCAGGACTGAGGGAAGCCACTAAATTGGGCTCAAACTAAGGCGGGAAAGGGCTGCAGTGGTGGCTCAGCAGCTATGGCACTTGCCTGGCCTGTGCAGTATGCAAGTTCTAAACCCCAGTGCCACATACACATAGGACATCTCACAGCCATGAAAGCCAAATGAAAAACTAAATGAAAGTTGATTTTTTTCCTCTATCACTGTCCCTCTATCTTAAAAAAAAAATAAAAAACTAAGGAGGGAAAAGATCACTCAGAAGAGACTGGAGGGAGAAGGCAGGAGGTTGGTTAGAGCCCGTGTGCATAAAAAAAAAAGTTTTTCCTCTGCATTCCCACTATAATGATCAACACAGAAACTTCTATGACCTCAAAAGGTGTGAGGCATGAGGTGCGGTGCACTGGCACATGCTTGGAATTCCAGCTGCTTGGGAGGTGAGACGGGGAGATCACAGGTTTGAGGCCAGTCTCAGCATCTTAGTAAGACCTTATCTCAAAAAAGGTAAAATAAAATATTAGTAATAGTAATAATAAATCAAAGGACTAGGCATGTAGCTCAGTGGTAAAGAACTGACCTAGCATTTACAAGGTCCTGGGTTCAATCCCCAGTACCACAAAAAAGAAAAAATGTTGTGGGGATACCTCCCCACTAGCATGTAAGCAGTCAATTCTGTAGCAGGGGGCACAAGCTGGCTTCATGCTAATCCAATTCAGTTCTGACATATTTACCTAGACCTGGCATCATCTGTCCTGTAGGCTGAGAGCTCAGCTCCCAGCAGCAAGCCTTAGGTGATCTTACGTGAGCTTCTGAGGACTGGCTATAAATTGGGGTTCCCACAACCCCCTCCTTGGGTTTAGATAATTTGCTTAAACAGCTCACAGAACTCAGGGAAACAGCATTTAGTGGCTTATAAAGGAAAAGCATACAGATGGAGTGACACATAGCATAAGATACATGGGGAGGGGAGCTTCTCTACCCTCTGGTGGGGGTGCCCTCCAGGAACTTCCACATATTCAGTCCTCTGGAAGTGCTCTGGATATTGTTCTTTTGGGCTTTTAGGGGGGTTTAATTGCATACAGACTATGCAACAGGCTAATATGCTAAGAGGCAGGGTGGGGAGACCCAACGAGGCCTATCCAGGTCATTCATAGCCTCTCTGTGAAGCCAGGGTGGGACCCCTGAAGATAAGGGGGTTTGTCATCTACTATCAGAAAAGATAAATCAGGGAAAGGAATTATGAGCCAGGAACCGTATCAAGAAACCAAAAAATCTATATCACAACATCACAAGACTTCTACCTGTCCAAGCAAGAGATGATGGTGGCCAGGTACGGTGGCACACACCTGTAATCCCAGCAGCTTGGGAAGCTGAGGCAGGAGAAGCACAAGCTCAAAGCCAGCCTCAGCAACTAGGCGAAGCCCTGAGCAACTTAACGAGACCCTGTCTCAAAATAAAATATGAAAAAAGGCCTGGGGGAGCTGAGCAGTGGCTCAGTGCTTACAGCGCTTACCTGGCATGTGTGAGGATGCGGGTTCGAAACCCAGCACCACATACACAATGAAGTGTTGGAGCAACAAAAGCCACACGAAAACCTAAATGAAATTGATTCCATTTCTCTCTAGAGAGACAGAGATGATGATGACTTGTTTGTTTGAGCTGTTATAACAAAATATCACAAGCCGAGAGGCTTTTAAACAACAGAACTTTATTTCTCATGGTTCCAGAGGCTGGGACATCCATAATCAAGGCACCAGCAGATTCTGTGTCTGGTGAGGGCCTGCTTTCTGGTTCAGAGATGGTGCTTTCTAGGTGTTCCCACATGATGCAAGGGGCACACTAGCTCTTTGGGGTCTCCTATACAAGAGTACTAATCCCGACATGTGAAAGACATCCTGTTCCTCTGATTACATTTCTGACACCAAATGCTTGGCTTTTCACATCAACCAGCTGGCAGACACCAACAGGATATCCTCTGATTTAATTCACTTTAGACCGTAACTATGTGGAGATGACACAGATTCCACAGATTGAAGACTCAGTTTTACAAGCCTGCTTCCAACTTCAGACACCAGTTGGGTGTACTGGGGGCAGCTAGAGTGGGATCTTTTTTCTTTTTTTTTTTTTTTTTTAAGAGAGAAGGACAGTGTGCGAGAGAGAGAGAAACAGAGAGAATCAATTTTTATTGAGTTTTTCACATGGCCTTCGTTGCTCTGACACTTTGTTGTGTACATGGGTGCTGGGGTTTGAACCCGTGCACTTGCGCATGCTGGGCAAGCGCCGTAACCACTGGTCCACCGCTCCAGCCCCTAGACTTGGATCTTAACCATGTGTTAAATGCTGTCTCCGGGGTGGTGCTATGGGGGTGTGGTAGAGATTTTAGGAGGTGGGGAGGTCTTTAGGTCATTCAAGGTGTGCCCTTGAGGAGGATTGTGGGACCCTGGTCTCTTCCTCACTCTCCTTCACTCTTGGCCATGAGGTAAGTGGCTTTGCTCCACCACATGCTCCTGCTACCACATGCAGCCTTGCCATAGGCCCCAAAGCAACTGATGGCCAACTGACCATGGACTGCAGATATCACACCTATTAGCCAAAATCAATCTTTTCTCTTTATAAAGAAATTATCTCAAGTATTTGTTATAGTGACAGAAAGCTAACTAACACAGATGCCCAGGACCCTCTATTTCTGTTGACTCGGCTCCAAATTGAGGGTTCCCATCTCCCCTCCTTAGGCTCCAGAGTCTGCTCTAACGGTTCACAGAACTCAAGGAAAGTCTTATGTTTCCTGGTTTTTTGTTTTTTTTTTTTTTTAAGAGAGAAGGGCAGCAAGAAAGAGAGAGCGACAGAGAGAATCAGAGAGAATCAATTTTTATTTCATTTTTCACATGGCTTTCACTGCTCTTACACTTAGCTGTGTACGCGGGTGCTGGGGTTTGAACCCGTGTACTCATGCATGCTGGGCAAGCACCGCAACTGCCGAGCCACCACTCCAGCCCCTTTCCTGGTTTATTATAAAAACAAATGTAAAGAATATAGATGGGGGACTGGAGCAATGACTCAGCAGTTGGAGCACTTGCCTGGCATGCACAAGGACCCAGGTTCCAGTCCCAGCACCATAACGCAAATAAGTGTTAGAGAAACAAAGACCAGATGAAGAAATAAATAAAATTGATTCTCTTTCCCTCTTTCTCTCTAAAAAGAAAAAGAAAGAAAAGAACTGACGGAGGAGGAGGAGGAGGAGCTACATAGCGTGAAGTTTGGAAGCATCCAGAGCCCAGGAGTTTCTATCCCCATGATGTCAGGAGGTACCAACTCCTGGTGTGTAGATCTGCTCCCCAGCGTGAGATACTCCACATCACATGTGTCTGTCCTTTAGGAGTTTTTATTCAAAGTTTCATCAGGTAGGCACAGCCAATTATTAACTCAGTCTCCAGTCCCTCTCTCCTCCCCGGGGATTGAGGGTGGGGTGGAAGTTTTCAACCTTCTGATCCAGGCTTGGGCTTTCTGGTGAACAGTGCCCATCTTGAAGCAATCCAGGAGCCCACCAAGAGTCACCTCATGAGGACAAAAGATGATGCTGTCACCTAGGAAGTTCCAAGGGAACCAGGGTATAGACCAAACATATATTTGTTGGGGGCTGGAGCAGTGGCTCGGCAGTTGTAGCGCTTGCCTGGCATGCACAAGGATGCGGATTTGAACCCCAGCACCATGTACACAGTGAAGTGTCAGAGCAACAAAAGCCACATGAAAAACTAAATAAAACGGATTCTCTCTTTCTCTCCCTCTCACTGTCCATCTCTCTAATATATATATATATATTAGAGAGATTATATATATATATAATATATATATATATAATATATATATTATATATATATATAATATATATATTATATATATATATATATATATAATCTCACTGTATATATCACATTGTACTGGGGATGGAACCCAAGGGTGCTTAACTACTGAGCCACATCCCCAGCACTCGTAATTTTTTATTTTGAGACAGGGATTCACTAAGGTGCTTAGGGTCTCACTAAGTTGCTGAGGCTGGCTTTGAACTTGCAATCCTCCTGCCTCAGCCTCCTGAGTTGCTGGGATTACAGATGTGGGCCACTGCACCTGGGCCAAACATACGTTTCTTCTGTCACAGAACGCATGCTCACGGTAAGCAGGCACACAGCTAGACAACGGGAACACCTAGGATCTTTGATCATAAAGGAAGTTTAATAGTTCAGAAGAATGACAGTCAATGGTGACCCACATCCCAAGTTTCCTATGTTAAAGAAGAATTGTATCTGGTTGGTTCGTTTGGTTTCGTACAGGGGAGATACCGTAGCATGCTGAGCACTGAAGGGGAAGGTGTAGAAACAGAAAAAGGTGGAAGGTGAAGGGATCAGAGGGAAGATCCTGGACCCTCAAGGTGGGCTGGGTTGTGCCAGCAAAGCAGAGGCAAGGAGGGCACTCTGCAGTGTTAGAGCTGTGATGGTGGGGGGCGGGTAGGGGGACAAGGTAACACCTGCGGGCTTTGCTCTGAAGTCAGAGGTGAGGTCCTCAGCTGAGGGCTAAGGGGAGGAACATGGGTCCAAGCTTTGGGAAGACAGGAGACAGTCTGAAAAGGGTAGTGTAGCCATAGGAAGCCAAGCTGGTTCCACCACACTGGCCTCCTGTGGCTTCCTGCTTCTGCTGTGACAGCTTCCTTGCCAGCCAGATCTCAGCACAGCAAAGCAGAATGATATCACTCATCTACTCCAGTCACTGGGAGTGAAGCCAAGGCATTGGGGATCGTCTGGCAACTTTGTATTCATTCCAATTTCATCTCTTTGTTTTCTTGTCTTTTCTTTCTTTCTTTTTTCTTTTTAGAGAGAGAGAGGGGAAAAAAAGGGGGAAATCAACTTTATTTATTTTTTCATCTGCTTTTTTGTTTTTCTGACACTTAGTTGTGGATGTGGGGCTGGGGTTTGAACCCAGGCCCTGAACATGCCAGGCAAGCACTGTAACCGCTAAGCCATCACACCAGCCCCAATTTCATCTCTCAGTACCTCCCTCTTGCTTCCTTTGTGCCAACCCCATGCAATCCCGTGAGCACCAAGTACACTCCTGCCACGGGGCCTCCGCACTGGATTTCCTTCCACTAGACCAGGCGTTCTCAACCTTAGCATTATTGACTGAGCTGGTGATTCTTTGTTGCAAAAGGATGTTTTGTGCATTGTACGATTTTTTTTTTAAGAGAGAGGGACAATGAGAGAGAGAGACAGAGAGAAGCAATTTTTATTTAGTTTTTCACGTAGCTTTCGTTGCTCAGACACTTAGTTGTGTACATGGTGTTGGGGTTTGAGCTCGCGTACCTGCACATGTCGTGCAAGCGCCTTAACCTCGAAGCCACCGCTCCAGCCCCATTGTAAGATATTTAACAGCATCCCTGACTCTCCCTAGTAGATGCCAATGGTACACTCCCTCCCCCTACTGTCCCCAATTGTGATAAGCAAAATTGTCCCAGGCACTGGAAAATGTCCCCTGGGAAAGAGGGTTGAAATTGCCATTGACTGTAACCACTGGCCTAGAAAGAGATTTCCTGAGACAACTTATGGTTTCCTCCCTCACTTCTTTCAAGTCTTTGCACAAATCTCTTCTTTTCAATGAGGCCTCCAAAGACTGCTTGTTTAATCCCTCAGTGGCTCCAGCCCTAGAACTCCAGATCCTCCTGGTCCCGTGCTTCCTCTTTGTGCAATAACAGTCATTACCATCTCACACACTACCTGATTTACTAACTTATTACACCGCCAGTGTGTGGTCTCTCGCTAAAATGTAAGCCCCCCCAAGAGCAGAGAGCCTTCAGTTTGGGTTATTGATATAGCCCAAGTATGTGGAACTGTGCCTGACATGCAAACATAAAAGAAATACTTCAGAATGATTTATCTATTTATTTATTTATATTTTTAGTGGTACTGGGGATTGAACTCAGGAGCACTTTACCTCTGAGTTACATCTCCAGACCTTTTTATTTTTTTGTTTTGGGACAGGGACTCGCTATGTTGCTGAGATTGGCCTCAAACTTATGATCTTCCTGCCTCAGCCTCCTGACTCACTGGGATTACAGGTGTGTACCACCACACCCAGCTTAAGAATTATTTCATAAACTAGAGGACCTTAGGAGGGCCAGGGTAATGTTAGTTTACAGCCACATTTGTCCGCTGAAGTCACATACTGACTTATACATAGAAATGATTTCCACACATGTAGGTAAGCAAGCCCCTCAGTGGTTGGAAGGACCTCAACTCTGCCCTTGTGTCCCCCTCAGCTGGCACAGTGTCAGGTACATAGAAAAAAATACTTTGTTGGATGAACCATGAAGACTGTGTGTTCAAAGTAGAAGGAGTGGAGGGTTCATTAGATCAGTGATGAAAGGCAGGAGTCACCCATGAGTAAGTGTTCCAGGAAGCACCCAGCAGGCTGGAGAGTGTGATGGGGAGAGGGGCCTGGCAGGGAACTGGGCACTTGGTGGAAAGAGCTTAGTTTGGGGATCAGCCACTCTGAGCTTTCTCAGCATTCCATGCTACGTGGGTGTCTTCCCTGTTGGCAGGAAGCTCTATAAGGGCATGAGGAACTTCAGCATTTTAGTATTCTAATTGATTATGTCATTCCTCGTTGGATTAAAGGCATTTAAAAGAATACTTGGGAAACAACAGAATATGTTAAAAAGCAGGGAAGGGGCTGGAGCGGTGGCTTAGCAGTTATGGCGCTTGCCTGGCACATGAGTTCAAATCCCAGCACCATGTATACAACAAAGTGTCGTAGCAACAAAAGTCACTTGAAAAACAAAATAAAAATTGCTTTTCTCTCTCTCTCTCCTCTCTCTCTCTCTCACTGTTCCTCTTTAAAAAAAATCAGGGGAAAAGGTGGTTTCAGGTGGGAAGTCAGCTGTAAGGAATACAAGGGAATTTTCTAGAATAGAAATAAATGCTTTATTTCTTGATTTGGGTGTTGACATTTAAGTTGTCAAAACTTATCCAGTTAGGGGCTGGAGTGGTGGCTCAGCAGTTGGAGTGCTTGCCTGGCATGATTAAGGACCTGGGTTCAAACCCCAGCACCACACACACACAACTAAGAGTCAGAAACGAAGGCCAGAGGAAAAACTAGATAAAATTGATTTTTTTTCTCTGTCTCTCTCTCTCTCTCAAACAAACAAAACTCATCCTGTTATATACTTAAGATTTGTGCATCTCCATGGAATTTTACACAGCAATTAGAAACAATGATATTGCAGCCTTTGAAGGTAAATGGATGGCTATGGAAGAAATTATGCTGAGTAAAATCAGCTTAACCCAGAGAACTAATGGTTGATTGTCTCCACTCATCTGTGGAGGTTGGGACTAGACCCTGGACAGTGAGGAAGTTGGTCTATTATCATGTGTTAAATCCAGATAAGATATAATGCTATACAACATAATCCTTTTTTAGAAATATTGTGGGAAGGGGAAGGGAGGGATAAGGGTGGGTAATTGGGGGGCACTCCTGGGGGTAATTGTAATATCCAGAATCTACACACATTTTATATTATTTTGTTAAAAACTTGTATGGTTGTTCAAAAATAAAAAAAATTTAAAAAAAAGATTTGTGCATCTCACTGTATATAATTCTACCTCAATAAAGAAATGGGAAAAGAAGGATAAAAAAGCAAAGTGAAACAACCATAAACCAGGGGGGAAAAAGAGTAAAATGGGGACAGTGATGCCCCAATTGCTCCATGCAGAAGGCAGGAGCCACCAATCTGTTGTGTCCCAGCAGTGATATTGTTAGGTAGACCTTGACCTGGGTGACACCATCTTGGAACTGATCTTTCATCTTAGAAGAAGGTCCACCTATCCCTAAAAACCAGTCAAT